>JAJPUD010003949.1:0-80753 GCA_023553655.1 Myrmecobius fasciatus
TTGAGGCTGGCACTTAAAGGTGGAAATCTTTTGATGGAGAGGGTCAGAAAGGAGTTGGGACTCTGTGTGTGTCTGTGTCTGTATCTGTCTGTGTCTGTGAAAAGGGGTTTGGAGCTGTGAGGAAGAGGAAATAAAAATTGGTAAGGAGACTGAGGGGAAGGCATACTTTTTCAGTTTATATTGAAACACTGATGGTGAGGATTAGGAAATGACTATAGTAGGATGCTGCCATTTTGACCCTTGGGCATACAGGTAGAGATGGCTTGAACTAGATGTGTTCTGAAGTAAAGTAGGGATGATTCATCACTTTAACATGAGATTCACATGGAATTCTCTTGGCTTTTCTAGTCAATTTGAAATGTAAATACGCCTATATTTCATCCTCACCATCTGTCCAGTTCCAACCTTGATTGTCAATCAGAAGCATTTAGCCATGATTTTGAGCCAAAAGATGCAGATCACAATCTGTAGGCCAGAGCTCCTATGATAGCAAAAGAGATTCTGCATGTAGCTAGCCACTGTGGCATAGAATACTAATAATCTGTTTTAAAAGTTAGGTATCACATAAAGCTACATTGTTAATAGTGTTATCGTCTTTGAATACGAAGAGCCACTTTTTGTGGTATATGTGTATGGTCTGCATGTTTGAGAGAAAGAATAAATTTTGTCTTGCTTTAACTTAAATTGAGCCAAGTGTGGTGATATGGAGTTGTATGGGGGAGGAAAGAAGGAGCGTTGTTCAAGGTGACAAACCCAAGTTGATTTTAAACCAGAAGCTTTTCTAAGGATTGAGTGCCCTCTTTCCTTTTAACCAGATTTTCCTAAGGTCTCTGAGACCTAAACTATTGCTAGGTTTTATGTTTGTGCAGAAAAAATTTCACATCAGTTCAGTTATAATTAAAATTATCATTGTCTCTTTTCAGCTCATAATGCAACAAGGAGATACTACTATAAAACCCATACTCCAAGTCATTGTAAGTATCCAAGTACACAACATCATCTTTCTAACTTAAAAATGCAAATGAAATTAGATCTACATTTGTATAAGATGTTTGTGGGGAAGTGGAAGGAGCAGGTGGAAGGCAGCTTTGGGCCTTTGCAACTTCGGCAAGAGGTGATGACTAACTTTGGCTTGAAGTGTTGACAGAGGCTTTCCCTTCCCTACCAGCAGCAAATCCTCAGTAAACACTTGCTTATTGATTTGTGTGTGAATTGGGTTTGATTTAGGGGAAGGGAAGGAACAAAGATCTTGGTGGGGAGTGAAAGAGAAATGCTTCAGTCCAGTTTTTTTTCACTTACTTTTAGGTATCCAGGGGAGTGGTCTAACATTTTTGTCTCATATCGTGCTGTCAGATTTATTCTCCTGCCACCATTTTGAGGTATCTCAGGAGAGTCCAAAAGAAGGCAGGCTAATAACTCAGGTTTTCTATCCTAGAACATCCGGCCGATTGCTACAGGAAATTCTCCACCCCGTTATCGAATGCTCATGAGTGATGGATTGAATACTGTATCCTGTGAGTACAGTGTATAGAATTACGAATTTGGTTCTGTTGAAGTGATAGAAGTACTCCCACCACCTTGAAATCCAACATTTTATGACATTCAAGAACCTTATTTTAAGGCATACATGGAGTTGGCAGTATAATTCCAACAGAATTGCAGCTGGCAGAGCATCTTAACAATAGAACAGTCCAAGTGGAAAGCTGCCACTTGGCTTAATTAATTTTCTCTAACTGGCTCTATATGTTTTCTGTGTGATTAATTTCCCAGAGGATGATATTGACTTTAAGTGAATGTGATGGGTTAGTTGTCCTATACCTGCTTCTCTTGAATTTTATTTCTATGTTGGGAGCGACTTTGTCTGGGGAATTTGTTGCTAGAGTTAGCAAACACATGTTCTGCATGTAAGCAACTCCTAAGGGTGGGGGTTTTTTTTTTGTTTGTTTTTTGTTTTTGGTCATGAACTAGAATGGTTCTAAAAGGTGAATTTGGGCACATTGAGATAAAGATGTATAGAAATGTTGCTATGCATTTTTTTGCTAACAGCAAATGACTGTTGTAATCGTCTTGTGGAGTAGAGAAATTGGGGCAGGGAATCTGTGATTTGCCTTAATTTCAGAGAACATCTGTTATTATTACGTGCTCACTGTTACACTAAGGACTTTTGCCCCAAACTTGATCAGCATTCACGTTCTTTGGATTGAAGTGTCAGGAGGCCAACTTGACATGTTGTGGAGATTAAATCTCTTTTATTTTTTAGCTTTCATGTTGGCAACACAGCTGAACGTACTGGTGGAAGAAGAACGCTTGTCAAGCAACTGCATTTGCCAGGTTAACCGGTTCATTGTTAATACCCTGAAATTTGGAAGGTCTGTGGTTTGTTTGTTTTTTTTTTTTTCTTCCTGTTTCATTGAGTGGGGATGTTAATTTGTTAAAATGAGCACATAAACCAAGCTCTAGGTCTGTAAAATGGGCAACCCTTAGGAAGCAAGAATTGAGGCCTTATTAAGTAGTAGTAACAGGACTGGTTCAGACCTCATACATGCTGGTTACCCAACATCACTAACTAAAGTATATCTCAATTTTTTTTTAATGTTTTTTTATTTATTTCTCACTGGAGCTCTTAGATTAAAGGCCCAGCCTTTTATGAAATAGAGCTCCATTGTAAAGACACATTTCAAGTACCTAACCTAGTATTACCTATCAGACTTCTCCTTCTCTGATGACATTTGTTAGATGTTGTAGTAGAGAATTCTTTTGTGTGTGGTTGGACTGGAGAGCTACTTTCAACTCTCAAATTTTGTGATTTCCCTCTCCCCTCATCTCCTCCCCTCAGTTATTTTTATTGTTTTGTATTTTGTTTCTACTTGTGTTCAATAATCATAAAGACCCAGAAGGTATCTCTAAAAAGTTGCCCTCTATAGAGATACTTTGCTGAGCAAAGTCCTTAAGATCACTAAAAAAATTCACGTAGCATTTCTAAGTTTTATTTCCTAATATTACCATGGGATGCTGTTAGTATCCCTTCTGTGCTCCATACCTATACAAACAATTCTTCAATCACATTTATTCATGAATTTGACAATTATAAATCCTCTTATAATCTTGCTGCAACTTGAACTTTTCCACCTCTTAGAAAGATCTAGACTTGGCAGAGAACCACTGCACCAGATCTCAAGATTTGAGTTATTGGCACTAAAAAATTAATTCAGCTATAACCAGAGACTTACCTGAATTTCTTCAATTTCATCCACTAGGAGGAAACTCACGACCTTCTCTGTCATCTTTCTCTTGGTTTCTTCATCCATGCCTTCTTCTAGCTGGTCCTGTGCCTTACTGACATGATAGATGGTAGCTGGATGTATCTCGGTGATCATCCTGTACCTTCTTCAGAGGCCTTTGAAGTACCTTGTAGCTCCCTTGTTTTAGGTTAAGGTACCTGGGAACATTGAGATTAAGTGATTTGCCAAAGTCACATGGGGACAACTTGAATCCTGGTTCTTTGTCTACAGTAGACTTCCTGTATCATGTTCCTTAATACACACATCTACACATACACACACTCCACCCCAAAATGTAAGGAAATGTTTAGTGTTTGTCTTTGTATTCCCAGTGCCATTATTCCAACATATTAGATACTACTTAAATGTTTGAATTGAAGAGTAAATGGTGTTTATCTTAAATGAGGGCCACATTTAGTTATATTTAGCATCTTAAATAATCTGACCTTCTGAGCATAGCTTTCATGGGAATTAAAAGAATGTACTTAAATGGTACTTTATAATATTTCTTTTTCTTTTCTTTTTTTTTTTTAAATTAAAAAAAAATTTTGTTTGCTGAGGCAATTGGGATTAAGTGCTTAAGGTAAGCCCAGGGTCACACAGCTAGGAAGTGTTAAGTGTTTGAGGCCAGATTTGAACTCGGGTCCTCCTGACTTCAGGGCTGGTGCTCTATCCACTGCACCACCTAGCTGCCCCTACTTTATAATATTTCGGGATTAAGTAGCCCATATTACTAAAAACTTATTTCTGAGTAAAGCCTGTCTGTGACTGCTCATTTTTACTTTCACTTGAGAGAAAAGCAAATTTTTAGGTGTAAAAATAACTTTGCTGCTTGTAATTTTTTGTGGTTTTCACCTCTTGTTAACTGTGTCTACACAACTTGTCTTCCATGACAATGCAGGCCTATGTCTTTGAAGTGATTTGTGGCCATGGTGCAGTGCTGCCTTTTGATTCAGTCTGCCCCATAAATTTAACAGAACAGGCATCTTTTAGTCTGATTTTACAGACTTAAGCAGAGAAGGGAGGATACTTGTTAAAGTTGGAGGGAAAATCAGTGGTCAACCCAGGACTCAGAACCAACTATTCTTTTTCTTAGGTGGCTGCTCTTCCTACATCACCATACTGTAATCTGATGTCCAGGTGACTGAGGAAACATTATTCCCATGAGCCCTAGATCCCCCAGACTTGTAGTTCCATTCATTTGGCTTTCATTAAGTCCCAACTAGGGATCAGGAGCTCACATGGTACTAGGATTGTTTGCTGACTCTTTCTGGCGGTGGGCTTGACCCTTTGACCTTGGTGAATCACAGCTTCTCTTCCACCTGCAAAGAAAAGGGAATGGGAACATGAGTTCTAATTTCTCCAAGGTCTGTGATTCTTTATTTTTAATTCACAAATTTTTCTTGGGAAGAAGAAGAGAGGGAATGCTTGATCCTGTGATCTCTTTGGTGGGGAGCTTTCTTTCAATGCCTCTTTGGCCTCTCATTGATGGCTTCCAGTTGAAGATGACTGTCTGGAGCCCGAGGACAAACAGCTAGTATGTATCAGAGACAGGACTTGGGAAACCTTTTTCCTCCAGGCCAGGCTGCATCTCTCAGTTCTGTATTCCCCCAATAAACTGGATAAAGATTAATTGGATAAAGACCTGCTGAAAGGCATTAAAACAAAGTCTAGAAACCTTGTGGGATTTGGGGGAGAGATTACTGATAGCTATGATTAGTTATCAACTTGGATTTCATACCTGTTCACTTGTGTTTTAGATGATAAAGTGATCATGCTCTGGGCCTGAAAGCAGGATGCCAGATTGAGGCAAACTGAAAAAAGATCTCTACTAGTTATTTTGAGAAATGTTGTGCTTCCTTCTTACCTCTCACTCCTTATTTCTTGAGAAGCAAAAGTCCAATTAATTGACTGATCCTTTCACTTTTGAAAAATGCCAACCCTCTAACCTAGCAACATGGGTAATCATGCTAGAATATATTTCAAAAAGTGTTTTAATTACCTGAAGCTTTGGAGTACGTTCATTTTTGAAGTGTGTCTGTGCCTTTTTCTGGGAGAAACCTTGACTTCCTGTTCTGGAATGCAGTGTCATATTTTGGTTCACTGACCAAAGGTTCTTTCATATAGAATAATATCTGTAGCTTTTGGGAAGTAAACTCAGGCTTTCTTGGAGGGTCCAGTGGATCTTCATCTTTTTTTATTTTATCAGTTGGAGTTTTGAGTGTTTTGAGAAAGGCAGCTTCATATGGACTGAAAGTCAGGAGATCCAAGTTCTGATAGGGGCTCCTCACTTGTTGGCTTTGGAATTTTGAGTAAATCAGTTATCTCTTTGCCTCAGTTTTGTTATCTGTCAGTTGGGGATATGATATTTATACCATTTATTTCATGGAGTTATTGATTCAGATGCATCATGGTTTTACCTACTTTTATTATTTCTCTTATTGTATCCACACAACTATTGGTGTAAGTTGAATTTTTACTGAAAATATAAATGCCATGTCAGCTATATCTACACATATACATAAATACTATTGAAAATAAAAATTTTTTGTTAGAGCTGTTTAACCTTCTACTTCTGTAGTTGTTCCAATCTTTTTTTCATATAGGACCATTTTTTTAACCTCAAAGTTTCATGGGCATTATGTATATGATCTTAGTTATTATTTGTATCTATTAATTAAGAAAATAAATGAGGGCAGCTAGGTGGCGCAGTGGATAGAGCACCAGCCCTGAAGTCAGGAGGATCTGAGTTCAAATCTGGCCTCAGACACTTAACATTCCCTAGCTGTGTGACCCTGGGCAAGTCACTTAACCTCAATTGCCTCAGCAAAAAGAAAAAAGAAAAGAAATAACATGGTTGCTATGCATTCACCAATGAAGTGAAATGAATGTTTTTTTATTAACCAGAAGTGTCTGTATACATTTGAAAAATAATGTATATATGTGTGAGACATTCGGTCTATGGAAAACATGTTTATCATAATGAGTCACACTGCATGTTGTTGGTGTTAAATAAAGAACAGAATCATTCTGCTTGTGTGTGTGTGTGTGTGTGTGTGTGTGTGTGTGTGTGTGTGTGTGTGTGTGTATACACATATACACCTTTTGTATTAGTTCTGGAGTTCTTGAGAAATCGGTGAACCACACACACAGGTTGAGAATTACTATGGAAGTTTTTCCTTGTGTCATTTGCCCCTTTTGGAGAGGTGCTGTTTATGAAATAAGATGCATTATTATGTTTAAGAGGTGGAAGGAAAGGTTATGTTTTAGGAGAGGGAAAATGCACCCGTGAAACACAAAGTATGCAGTGAAAAAATTAGGAAAATATTCAGTGTGAGAATCATTAGAATAACTGATTTCCCAAGTTATTTGGACATTTCAGAAGTAGTTAATGCAGAGAAAGTCATTATTAGAATAGTCATTAGGGATTGCATGTTTATGAAGCAGCCTGCATAATAGCTTGAGGTTTTTAGGCTTGCATGTACTTTTCCTTTTACTGATTCTAACTTTGTATTCTTTTGCCCTTGTAGGAAGGTGGTTATATTGATGGATTTAGAAGTTTTGCAATCTGCTGATGAAGTTGGAGGGAAGATTGGCAATCCAGTGCCGTATAATGAAGGTAGGACATGGCTTTTTGCATAGGTCAGATGACCAAATTGAATGAATGTTCAGAGTATCACCACTTTGATTCTTCTCATTTTATTTATACATTTGTGAAAAAATTCTTGGCCCTCGGTAATAATAGTCATTCTGTCATTATTTTCCAATTCTAAGGAAACCTGTTACATGCCAAGTTAAGAAAAGAGGGAAAATTCTATTTAATGTTGGACATGATTTAAATTCAGCTGTTTTTCTTCATCTGCCTTCTTGTCTCTAAGGATAAAAAGGCAGATAACATAAATATGTCATGAATGACAGAATCTACAATTAAAAACAAAAAATTAAGTACCTAGGCTTTTTTTTTTTTTTTTTTTTGAGTAAGGGAAAATAACATCAGTGAGACTAATCCCATATTAAAGCATTATTGCTATTTGGAAAATCAGCGAATAGCTTATTTTACATAAATGATTGTTTTCTCCCCAGGTTCTTGAGTAATGTGACAGCATATTTCTTGTGAGCTATAGTTAGTCATCTGTTGAAATTGTCTCTGTATCACTTACTGTTGCTAAGTGGCAACTGCTATCTTGCCTAGCTAAACATTCTTAGAAATTCTTCAAACTGTTATTCTAATGAAATCTTCTGCTAAATGTTAAATTTGGTCTTCAGATATTGAGTAACTGATAACAAGCCGACCTTTGTAGTTTTTTGGAAAGGTGTATTTGATACATTAATATTTTATATCAACTAGTTCTTTATTTTGAATCTTCTGGGAATCTTATGAATACTGCCATTCCTTTTGGTTGACTTGGGAAAGGATCTATCATTGCATTAGAGTGATTATCTGGAGTTTTAAGAATGATCACCACTTTTTGGAATGGCTGGGAACCAAGTCAGGATCATGGTTGTTTCAAAAATTGAGTCGTAGATTAGTGTGAGCTTCTCTTTTAATTTGTCTTTAATTGTTGACTCTTGAAAGACTTGGGAAGGCAGAAGAAGATGCTGTGCCTTCAGAGATTGAGGGTTATTGATGGCCTGACAAAGACTTTGTTTGACCCTCTGGATCTGATGATTCTGGATCTGTTCTTGCTAAGGGACGTCTACCTAAATGTTGCAAAGAAATACTTTGGATCTTTTCCCTATTATGCCATGTAAGGAATCTGGGTCATTCTAGTAAGGCTTGAGAGATTAATAAAGAAGGAAAAAAGGAAAAGATGGCTACTTTCAGGATTTCCAATTTGAGTTTGAAAATTGATGACACATCCATGTAAATATGTGCAAATTATATTCAAATGTGTGGAGAGGCCTCTTAGCAATTTTATATATAGTATGAAATTGTGGCACTTGGGAAAATCCTGCTGGAAGCCAGGGCTCCTGTAGGGATTCTGAGAGTTAGTATGGAGGTTGGGGCATTTGATGATGCTCAGATGGAAACCAGGGACCAGAGGGAAGAGAAACAGTGAAGATGGGACTGAGCTAGTATTAGAGACAGAGCAAATGCTACAAGTGGGTGGGATTTTATTTAATTCAGAATGGAAATGAATGTCAGGAAGACTTCATAATTTTTCCTACATAGCTGTACTATTGTTTGATGTAAATTTGTTATGTCATCAGTGTCAACATCATTGATGGCAATTTCTTTTTAGAATAGTTATGATATTTTGAATGACAAAGTATTTGCTGAGTGCTTATTCCGTGTAAAACCCTAGGCTTTGTGCTGGGGATCCAAGTAGAATAAAGCAAAGACAACCAAAAGCCCTCATCTCAGTGGTCTCAGGGGCAGAGTCCTTGGTTCTGGGGATCAGGGCTGCTGACCAGAAGTCTGGCAGCTTGCTTTGGAGAGATCCAGTACTAGGCAGCATCGGCTGGATGTTCCTAGCAGAGGCCAGAGGCCAGCTACCTGATTTTTTTCTGTCATATCTGAAACGAATGGTTTTGGTTATTTTCAACAGCTCAATTTAACCAATATTTCTCAGATACCAAGTATTTAATACTTGGCTTGGTGCTGGGGGTAACAAAGGCAAAAGTGAAGCGATCTTTGCCCTCAAAGATGTGTTCTGTTGGGGAGAACAGCATGTGAATAGGAAATAAAATGGACCTTCTAAACCAAGTGACTTCTTGAGGAGAGGGGGACTTTGGAGCTTGGGGGGAGGGACCTGGGGATCCTGGGAGGTGGAGGTGAGAGGTGTTCTAGGCAGGGAGATGGACAGTCTGTACACGGGGTGAAGATGGAGGATGGAAGAGTGTGCCAGGAGAAAGAGAAGGTTGGTTTGTTTGGAGGAGTGCTTGAGGGGGAGTTTATACAACTGGGGGCCCCAACTGGGAAAAGCTCCAGAGCCTGAGAGACGAATTTGTGGTTGATCCAGCAGACTTTGGGGTCGGGCCTCTTGGCCAGGGCCTGACCTAAGCTTGCCAGCTGTATGGGGGAGGCTAGGGATGCGGGCACAGTGGCAAGGGGCCCAGTCCTGGCTGTAGGACTTCCATCTGTGTTCCACAGCCTGTGTTGGAGCAGAGAAGGCAAACGATAGGAATAATCCAAGATTGCAACTAGAAAGGAATGAACAGCAAAATGGTGAAAAGAGAGGAAGCACAAGAGTATAAGGAAGACATAAGTGGAGTCTTGGGTTAAGAGATTGAAGGGAAGAGAACAAATGGGAAACAGCTTGCATGGACGCAGTGACAAGGCTGGGGGGAGGACAGGGAACAGCAGAAGAGAAAGAGGCTCGGACAGCGATGGAATGATAAAATGTCGTGGTCAGCGGAACATCAGGATAATGGGTAGTAGAACTAGAACACTTGTGGGTGGAATGTGATAAGGCTGTGAGTCACTTCTGTACATTAGAGCAATAGATCGTGGGAGGTGGGTGAATGAGAAGCTACTGAGGAGATGTTAGCATCTAAGTCCAAGTCCCCAAGTATAAGAACATGGAGAGCAGGGAAGGAGATGAAACAGTCAGGGAGAGAGGTTTAACCTGGAAGTCAGTTAACTGGAGGTAAGGCAGAAGGCAAGACTTGTCCTGCTTGATGGTCACGGTGGGGATGAGTGGGTGGAATGCTGAATTTGGCTTCCCTCCAGTCAACAGCTGGGTCAGTTTTGCCCCAAGGCTCACTCTTAGGTTGAGCAAATTTTAAAATTTAAGTTCTTTTTATTTTGTACCAAAGTCAATTGAACTGAACATTGTACCTAGAAGTCATTAGGAGGTAGACAAATTTTAGTTTAACAGGTGTTATTTTTTTTTTTTTTGCCGTATTTCATTGAAAAGATAATGACTACTAAAACAATCAGAATGATCAAATATGGATATATTTGTGCAGTATTTGTAATATAAGCATGAGAAACTTTAGCTTGTACTTCTGATTGGTCAGTATCTTTTTCTTTCTCTTTTCATTTTTTTTCTTTTTCTGGTTTCTAGCTTTTCATGTTTTCTAGTTCCTAAATGATTTCTCAACTGAAAATGAGTTCATCCAAAGGAAGAAAATTTATCCTCCTGTGGAAACAGCTATAAAATTGTATTGTTTACTTCATGATCTTTGGTCATGGGACAACAAGGTGGCTCAATGGGTCCTGGAGTCAGGAGGACCTGAGTTCAAATGGAACCTCAGATACTAACTAGCTCTGTGACCCCGGCCAAGTCATTTAACCCCACTTGTCTCCCCCAAATCCCCAATAATCTTTGAACACAGATGGTTGTGGTTTTCACCAGAGTTCATTGGTATTATTCAGTTCTGTTAGGCATCCATTCATTGTGTGAAAGGCATTTGGAATACAAGGAGTAAAAAAAATTAAGGAAGATGGGTGTATACCATTAACTTTAATATGTGATTTGGATTTAGAAAACTTGGATACGTATGAGGGACATGAATTTAAGAAAACCTTCATATGTTGGGGCAAAGATTAGGGAAGGCTTCTTGGAGCCTATTGCAGGATGTGGCACTTCACTTAAAAGGGTAAAGATTTCAGTCAGCGGTGGGAGAGTCTTCTTTCTGTCACCTTTGCAGCATATTGCAAATTCACAGAAGAGAGAGACTAATCTAGTGTCTCAGGAGCTTTCTACAACATCAGGGGAGTCCAGTAAAAGGCTGGAAGAGAATTATGGTTGTTCTTGTTCAGTCATTTAGTCGTCTCTGTCTCTTTGTGACCCTAAGGGCCACAGCACGCCAGGCCTTTCTATCCAGGGACACAGTATTGAAGCCAAATTGTGGAGGTCTCCCCTTTTGCCCTGTCATTTATCAGGTATTATTTTCTCTATGATTATGTACATGTTTTCCCTTGATAGACTTGGGAATAGGGACTGTTTCACTTTTACATTCATATCTCTGGTGCTCAGCAAGATGCCTCATCCATAGTAGCTGCTTAATAAATGCCAGTTGGTTGGTTGGTTCATTTTTTGAGAGGGATTAAGCGAGATGGAAGCATGCTTCAGGGCTCTGTTGCATATGAGCAGATTCTAATCTCTCAAGTCTCAGTCAGCTTTTTTGCTTCATCAATTAAGGATTGACCCCGTTACTAAAAGATGCCCTCATACAATCCCATTTGTCCTATTAATAGGTTTGTTGTGACATTTATTTATAAAATTACTGAAAAAATTATCTCAGATATGATTTGTACTAGTCATAGGTCATCTTGTTCCGTGATGATAAGTTTGAATCTTAATGTGTTTTGAGATTGAATTTATGTAAGCTTTTATTAAAAAAAAATTGAGTATTAACATGAAATATCAATTGTTGGAGTTTTAGCATTTTTTTTTACACCCACTCTAAACTGTGGTAACTTGATGCCAATCTAGAAAATGGAGAAATATAACTTAGAAATAGAGGGTCAGTAAAATTCCAGATTAATGAATTCTCTGGAAGATCACCAATTGTTTTGTGATTATGGAACTTGTTAAAATACCTGCCTTGCAAGTGATTGACACCAGTCTGTAGGAGTTAGGCCAAGGATGAGTGGAACTCTGCTTCTTTAGGCATAAGAAGTTCCCTGAAGCCACTTGGAAAAGTGAGGGAGAGCACCAGCCTGGTTTTTCTGTTCCCTTTCCTCAGTGTTCTTGGTTCCTTTTTCTCTTTTCATCATTTAAGCAGCACAATGGATAGAACCTTGAATCTGGAATCTAGAAGATATGAAGTCAATGGTAGATAGTATAAAGTACTTGGGAGTCTTCCTGCAAGGACAAATCCAATTACAAAACATTTTGTACACAGATAAAAGACTGGTTTAAACAATTGGAGGAATACTCATGGCATTGACTGAGCCAGTGTAACAGAAATAAAAATTCTACCTAAATTTATTTACTTACTCAATGCCATACCAACCAAAGTATCAAACAGTTATTTTACAGAGATAGGAAAAAATGCTAATAAAATTTATTTGGAAGAACAAAACAGTTCAAGAGTTATCAAGGAAACTAATGAAAAAAAAAGTGAAATAAGGGCTAACAGGATCAGATTTCAAGCTGCAATGTTGTTTAGCTGTTTCAGTCATGTCTAACTCTTCCTTCCATCACTTGGGATTTTCTCAGCAGAGATACTGGAGCTGTTGACCATTTCCTTCTCTAGCTCACTTTACAGAGGAGGAAACTGAAGCACACAGTCAGATCTATAGATAAAGGAAGATATATGGTCAAAGAAAAGATCACAGGGAAGTAAGATGGATAATACAAATTACATTAAATTTTAAAAGTTTTGTACAAACAGAACTAATGCAGGCAAGATTAGAATGAAATCAGGGAACTTGAAAAAATATATAGCAAGTTTCTCTGATAAAGTTTTCTCATTTTTTAAATATATAGAGAATTGCGGTAAAATTCCCCAACTGGTAAATAATCAAAAGATATGAACAGGCAGTTTTCAGGTGAAGTAATCAAAGCTATAGACATGTGAATGACTATTCTATAAATCACTTTTGATTACAGAAATGCAAATTAAAACAGCTCTGAAGTACCACCTCACACCTGTCAGATTGGCTAATGTGACAGAAAGGAAAATGACATCTGCTGGAAGGAATGTGGAGAAATTGACATTAATGTACTGATGATGAAATTGTGAATTGATCCAATCATTCTGGAAAACAATTTGGAAGTATATCCCCAAATTGCACACTTTTTGATCTAGATTACCACTATATTGAGATAAAAGAAAAAAGGCATATATGTACAAAAATACTTATAGGAACTCTTTTTGTGCCTGCAACAAATTGGAAATTGAGGGAATGCCCATTAGTTGGGGAATGACTGAACAAGTTGTGGTATATGATTGAGGTGGATTGTGCTATAAAAAATGACAAACAGAGTGCTTTCAGAAAAATCTGAAAAGACTTAGATGAATTGATGCAAAATGAAGGGAGCAGAACCAAGAGAACATTGTACACAGTAACAGCAATATTATACAATGATTAGCAATGAATGACTTAGCTGTTTTCAGCAATACAGTGATCTAAGACCATTTCAAAGGACTAATGATGAAAAATGCTGTCTCTAAAGAAAGAACTGGTAGAGTCTGAATACAAATTGAAGCATAATTTTTTCACTTTATTTTTCTTTTTTCTTTAGCATAATTACTATGGAAATAAGTTCTTCATGATTTTACATGTGTATATATATATATATATATATATATATATATTTTTTTTTTTTTGCTTTTTTACTGAGGCAATTGAGGTAAAGTGACTTGCCCAGGGTCACACAGCTAGGGAATGTTAAGTGTCTGAAACCACATTTGAACTCAGGTCTTCCTGACTTCAGGGCTGGTGCTCTATCTACTGCGCCACCTAGCTGCCCCTTACATGTATAATTGATATCTCATTCTTGCCTTTACACTGGGTAGGAGAGAAATAGAAAGGAGGAAGAGAATCAAAACTCAGTGGTTTTGTTTTTTTTTTTTTTTTAATTAATGCTTAAAATAAATAATAAATTTGAATTTTTTAAAAGCATATATTGGGGGGGGGGATGGATCTGAAGTCAAAGTTGACCACCCATACTAACTCTCTGATCCCCAGGCAAATCATCTGACTTTTCTTTTTTCTAGTGAAAGTTTTACATATTTAGGGATACCCAGAATCACTTGTTATTCAGGATTATTTGTAGTGAAGATTCACTGAAACTAGATCAATAAAACATTGTTACAATAAAGCCCTGAGATTTGAAAATAGCTTTGTTTCAGGGAACACTTCTTTGCAGTGGTGTAAGGCAGTAATGAGATTTTATTTGTATTTTGAAATGCAGAAACATTGGTTATGGGATGATTGAGGGACATTTTAGAGCATCCCTATAATTTAGTTCAATCCAAGAAGTGGGCAGAGGAATACTGAAATGTAAATTGAAGAGTTTTTGTTTAATCCCATTATGCTGTCATTTCTCCGCTTTAAATAAAGTAATTTTATTGAGTTTTCAAAATGGCAGTAATAAAGCTTTAATGCACAAGAGTGCAGATTCATATTTCATTTACTGTAGACACTGGACGATTATTGGATTGGATGATTATTGGATTTTGAAGCTCCTATGTTTAACACTGCCTATTTGCATGTGTATATGTAATCAAACTTGCTACATTATCTTGAGCAAATAAAATATAATTGTTCCTGTTTGTAATTAATCTGTCTTGTATAGTACTTAGCTGTATTGATGGGAATATGATTCATTATTGAGAACTTAGTGAAATAAAAAGAAAATTGATCAGATGGATTTTTTTTCCAGTTGGATTCTGTTAGTTTTAAGTTATCAGGAAATTTTAAAACAAGGGCGGCTGGATCCTCTGTTTGCATGCCTCAAATAAGTGTGTGTTGCATGAGTTCCTTCCCTAGTAGAATTTTTAAAATGTTACATATACTATGGATTTACATTGATTATTTGTTTTACCTTTACATGCTATCCATTGTACAAAGTGCATTATAAATTGGGTTAGTTCTCAATTCAAGATGTTGTTATTGCAAGCCCCACTGTAACTCAGAACTGATGTGGTCCTGAGGATGGCGTTATACTCCAGTGTTAATCCGGGTTGTCCCAAAAGTCTTAGTGCAGTTTTATTACCATTAAAGCTTAATCTTGCACTAAGACTTTTGGGACACCCCATATAATGTTGAAGGAGCACCAGGCTACAGATTGTAAGATCGGCGTTTTGTCTCAGCTTGGCTATCTCTCATGTGATCTTGGGCAGACAGCGTCTCCATTCCTCAAATTTTCCCCTCTGAAATGAGGGATTTGGACAAGCAAATTTTGAAGGACTCTAATTTAGTTTATTATCTGAGAGAATCAGAAAATTAAGGCTGCAGTTTGACAAGAGGTTTCCAGTGAGGTTCCCAGTAGAGGTGAACATATTAGGAAATACCAGTTTGTAAAGGATATTTTTTTTTTAATTTTATTTTATTTGCGTAACATATGTGTGGGTAATTCTTCAACAATAACCCTTACATAGCTTTCCGTTACAAATTTTTCCCCCCAACTCCCCACCCCTCCCCTAGATGGCAGGATATCCACTACATGTTAATTATGTTAAAATATTGGCAAATCGAATATCTATGTATACCTATTTCCAAACTTATTGTTGTGCAAGAAAAATCTTATCTACACAAACGATATATCAGATAAAGGAAACACAATGTAAGCAAACATCAATCAAGGAGTATGAGAATGTTATGTTGTGGTCCACATTTCGCATCCCTCTCTCTGGGTGTATATGGCTTTCTTCAGTGAACAATTGGAGGTGGTTTGAAACATTTCATTGTTGAAGAGAGCCATGTCCATCAGAATTGATCGTCATATAGTACTGTTGTTGCCGTGTATAATGATCTCCTGGTTCTGCTCATTTCACTCAGCATCAGTTCATGTAAGTCTCTCCAGGCCTCTCTGAAATCATCTTGCTGGTTGTTTCTTACAGAACAATAATATTCCATAATATTCATATACCATAATTTATTCAGCCATTCTCCAATTGAAGGGCATCTATTCAATTTCCAGTTTCTAGCCACTACAAAAAGGGCTGCCACAAACATTCTTGCACATGTGGGGCCTTTTCCTTCTGTAAAGGATATTTTTTGAAAATTTTTTCACTTGGTATGCCTCGTGAACTGGGTCATGTTATAGATTTTTTTTTTCCATGATGTACCATCAGGGAAATGCAGTCATGCTTTACAAATGCCTTTGTGGATTTGAGATGCACAAAAGAATGAAAAGACTCTTTAAATATAAAATTGTCATTCTTAATAACGACATCATTTTGGATATTGGATAGACAAGTTAGAGAACATGAATATAATGAAATATTGCTGTGCTGTAAGAAACTATAAATATGATGGTTATAGAGAAGCATGAAAGCAGTGTAATGACTCCAACAGTGTAAATGGACAGAGCAGCAACAAAAAAAAACAACAGACATACATAGAAAATTGAAATTATGATGCAGTATGATCCAAAGAAGAGATGGGATAAGAGACCACCCTGCTGCTTTTCAGAGGTGGGTGACTGGATGGATAACATTGTATACAATGTCAGTCTTTTTTGATATATTGATTAGTTTTGCAGATTATTTTTTTTTATTCCTTATTATAAAGGATAGTTTTCTGAGAGGGGAAGGGAAACACTGGAAATATAGACAGTGTTAAAACAATCAATGTGAACATAGAACTAAATATACGGGTAAGTATCTAATTTGTATAAATGCACATCTTGTATACATCATTAGTTAATTTTACAAAAATGTCAGAAGCAGTTTTGAGGGTATAGTTGGTGTTCTGTGTGCTGAAAGAACACTCCATTGTAAGATAATGTGAAAATGTAGTTATGATGGTTACATGATTGTGAGAATACTTTGGCTCAGGCCATATAATGCAGCGCTATGTTAACTCCTGAGTGGAGTCAGCATGAAAATGAGGGAGTAGTAGTGTAATGGGTGTGGTAGGTGCAGCCAGAAGATCTTGCTTCCCATCTTACTTCTGACCCATTTGTGGTGGTTTTCTCTCGACCTCTTGCTGCCTCACTCAACTCTAAGGAAGAGTTAGTAATCTCCCTTGTAGAAGGCATTCCCCAAACCAATGAAATCACAGTTCTGAGCCCCTCCCCCCAAAAAAGAATGCAGCAGCAGAATAGCTAGGGATGAGGATCATCATTTAACCTTTCCATTTTTGCTCAGTTACTTCATCTTGATGACCTGTTTCTCTTGATTGATTGTGGCAACAAAGGAGGGCGGGAAGCTTTGATGTATGCCATCTCTTTTTAGTGTTATTGTACAGCTGTTATAGTTATGTCCAGTTCCTTGTGATCCCTTTTGGAATTTTCTTAGTAAAGATACCAGAGTGATTCTCTAGCTCATTTTGTAGGTGAAGAAACTGAAGCAGACAAGGTGAAGTGACTTGTCCAGGGTCATACAGCTAGTAAGTGTTTGAGACCACATTTGAACTCAGGTCTTCCTGACACCAGTCCAAATCCTCTATGTACTCTACCTTCTAGCTCAGAAAAATGGAATCAGCCATGGAGGAGGAGAAGGGGCCCAAGCCTAGGGAGGCCAGCTGTAGAAAGCAATTAGTCTTCAAGATCATTCTCTATTGCAGTTGCCATAGCACCCTAAGCAGTGCTCTGAACCTCACTAGTATGCTTTCTAGTTGAAAAAAAGATTAGATTAACTGCCAAATTTGATGTCCAATCATAGTTAAATCCCCAAAATTAGATGTATTGCTTTTTAAATGATTTTTTAAATAATATTTTTCCACTTTTAGCTTTCTACTTGATAAAAATTAGTCTGCGTGATCAGAGAAGTCAGTACTTAAATATCATTAGGAAATCATTGCTTATTTTCTTTTTGAGAATCTTATTCCTTTAACCTCCTGCTCCTAGTAATCTTGCTATTTCCTTGACACCCCTGCTTCTGAACCCTATCCTCAGCTCTCCCTGCTGAGACAGTTCACTCGTACTTCATGGTTACCAACGACTTTTTCAGCTCTTATTTTCAATCAGCTGTCTGTTGGGAAAGAAGGTTGCTTTGTTTGGGGGAAAGGAAGAGAGAGAAGCCTTCCTGAATGGAGCCGTTCCCTTTGAAGTTGGAGCACTTCAGAGCCAATTGAGATGCTTTCAGGCTTCTCTCCTACCCCCCAGCTTTTTCTTCTGCTAAAGCCTGCAGTGCACTTACACTTCTGTTGATGACATCGATTTGTTGCTATGGAAATAGCGATAATGTCACAGATTCAGCCTGGTGACTTTACTGCGGGTTCATGTAGGAGAAAGGAATAGGCTTTAGGGAAGAACCTTATTAAAACTGAAAGCCATCAATTGTGAAGAGGTGAAAGGTCAATGGAGACAACCCTGCTTTTTTTCTTTTTTGTAATAAACTTGCTTGCATGCGCCCTCCCTTCCCTCCTTTTGTCTTGGCAAATTCACTGCACACATTTGAATGTCCCAGTGTGAATTCAGACCCAGAAACATCTTTTGTTGAAATCAAGACTTTTTATATTTATCACTTAACTCAAGATGATTTAAGTAACTTGTAACTCCAGTTCTCTGTACTGAATTGCCTTTTCCTTTTTCATCCTTAGGACAAGGACAGCAACAAGCAACCCCAGCTCCAGGGCCAGCAGCTAATCCAGTAGCCACCAAGCCCCAGCAACAGAATGGGAGTTCAGGCCTGGGTAAGTCCTCACATTGAGTGAGCTACCGATATGCATTGTGAATAAGAAGCCTTTGCATGCTATTAAATCTGGGGTAAAAGGAGGCTAATGGACACTTTTCTTGGAAGATTTTAAAATAATTCAAATTCTTATTGTAAACTGCATGCTGGAAAGACAGAGTTAATGATCAAGACTTTTAAAGTTAACTTTGCCATCCATCATTTTAAGTGATGTATTGCCAATCTATTACTAATGTACAGTAATATGCTTAGCATTTCAGAGTTTACTTTAGAGTTTCTCACACATCCTTGAATTTTATATCCTCTTACTTTTCTGTTCATTTGCATACCTTTTAAAATTCTTATCTTTTAGCTAGTTGTTCTTCACCATCTGCTTCATTAAATTTAGTTTCTTTTTCTCTCTTTTCCATTTTAGTCTCTCTTGGGTTTTTATCTTTTGCTTGAAGAACCATGTCATTTATATTGGTCAGAGAGTCTTTATTTTTCAGTTTCGTTGAAAAACAGTATTTTCTTCTTCTGACTATAGAATATCCAGGAAAATTTTAATTGAATCATTTTGTTTGCTTTTGAGGGGTTTTTATTTGAGGAACCTTCAAATTAGAGTCCATAATTTAGAATTTGGTTGGATCTGTTTTCAGGTATTACCTTTTTCCCCCCTATAAACTGCTTTAACCAGAAATTACTGAATCCCCTCTTTGCTCCCACACTTTTCAAGAGTCGTTGTTTTGTGTTTTTCAAAGCCAGTATTCTGAGAGGAGCAAAATTAAAACTTTGATTTTTTCAGGATAGGAATGATACATTGCCATTGGCATTAATTGCATTTGGTGAGCAGAATGCTTCAATGGAACTCTTCCTGCTCTCCTGGAAAGTCATCTTCCAGGACTTTCACTAGTTCACTCCTCTTACCACTTGGGGCTCCTCTCATTGCTTCTGTGATGATTGTTTGATCATAGAGTCAGTTCCCAAATATTTGTGCTGCTGAATGGCTGCAGTGTCATGGGGCATTAACACAAGGGTAGGCCAGAAGTCATTTCATTTTACTTGAGGCTGTTCATATGCTTTCCCCTCAGATGTACCTTCCCAATATCTTTGATATTTTGGATAGAGAATTTCATCAATGTGTGTAATCATTTCACTGACACATTGTGACCCCTTCATAACTTCTCATCCTGGATGATTTTTGTTCCTGTTGTTCATTAATCTTCCATAAAGTATTTAATCAATGTGATACTGTTCTCTTGTTCCTTCTGGATCTCAGGGGGACAGTATCTCTCTTGTGTTGTCCATCGGTTATCTCTTATTCTTGATATGTGACCAACCTGCTTTCTGTTCCCATTGTATGCATACACAATAAAATGCTTTTTATACCTTTTCTTGTGTTCATCATTGGTTATACACTTCAATCTTATTTATGCCCATGTCTATCTTCAGTTAATCTTAAAATTAGTTCATGTACCCTAAACCCATGTTTGCTGAGTAGTGGAAAGACCCAAACCTGTCCTTTGTATTGGGAGAAGCCAAACTGGTTGCAGATGTTCCCTTAAGAGAGGGAGTGTTATAGGCTTGTCTCATTGAGAATTACTGCTGTTAGTTCCAGCTTGTGTCTCTTGGCAGTCCCTGGGGGAATGAAAATCCTGGAGTCAGGCTTTTATGTCCTTTTTTTATTCTGTACCTCAAATATCCAGACTGGTGTCAAGCCCTCAATAGATACTTATTTAATGAGTGACAGGGTCCTTTTTTTTTTTTAAACCAACCTCTTTTCTGTGGATATCTTGTTAATTTATAATTCTAATCTTTATAGAAACAGAACGTGTATAAGAGGAGACTCAGCTGTTGAGGAGCATTAGTTACTGCTGCACTCTTTCCAGGGAGCCTACAGTCTGGCCTGGCCTGGGCTGGGCTGTTCAATGACACTGGTGGAATCAGAACTGTTCTACCAAACAGTTGTACTGTGTCCAAATGCCAAGTCAAACCATTGTCTTCATGCCCTAGTCTACCATAGCTTCTATAGGACAGTAAGATACCAGAATTTCTCTTGCAACAAAATGACAATTTTGCCAGGTTGTAATTTATTTATCTGAGTAAGGCCCTTTCTCCACAGGTCCAGAAGCACCTTTTTCTTTTGCCTGTTATTGCTTCTCCAATATCATACTGTGTTTCTTTAAACAAAGGTTGTATTTGCTTCTCCATGATCTTATGAATGGCCAACACTCCCAAATAAAGCTTAAGAAATAGAACTGGGAAGGATTAGAACCTAGTAACACTGTTTTTCAAATCCCTCCTCTACTCTTCCTGGAGACTATTTTGCCCATCCTTCCTCTGACTATTAGCTATTAGTGTATGGATAGAAATGAGAAATCACCTGAATACATTTTCTACTGTTTTACATAAATCTCATCATGGAGCTGGCTGTAAATACAAATGTTATACAAGTTAAATAAAATGAGGATTTTTTGGTGTTTGTGTATATTTTAAAGGTTCTACAGCAACTAAGAGCTATGGTGTTTCAAAGACATTTGGTAAAGTTGGAAGTGCTAATCTAAGCACCCCCGGAGGATCCCAGTTGAAAGTTGTTCCCATTGCCAGCCTCAATCCATACCAGTCCAAGTGAGTTACAAGACATGCCAAGCTCAAGACGTTCTTCCTTATCATTAAAAGTGGTTTCAATCTTTTTAGAAGTTTGTGTGCCAATTGTAGGGATACCAGATGTTTATTGAGATTTTGTTATTGGAGCTAATTTCTTATCTTTTGAATAATCTGTGTCAGTTTTTTTAAAAAGTCCCCTAAGATATTAAAATTGTAAAAAAAAAAAAAAAAAAAAAAAAAAGGAGAAATGTGTAAACTTCACAAAGCAAGAAAGTAATGGAGATTATTGTACTGGAAAAAATGTGAATCTTTAAAAAATAATCAGCTGGTAGTAATTAAAAGAATAGCATGTTGGTCTAAATTTAAGCTTTTCCCCTATTTAGCTCCCCTTCCCCTCCCTACATATGCCCTATTCCTAAATAAACTCTCTTTGAGAGGAGAAAAAAAAAAACCTATTTCATATTTCACTGGAAACTAAATCTGATTATGAATAAATGGTGAATTTTACATAAGCCATAATAGGTGGAAAGCACAGCTTATATTCAGACCAACACAATACTAGCAATGAATATTGGTGTCCATTGACAATGCTTTGCTTCTGAATACCTATCATCAGCAGGAGATTGTCATTCTCAAAACAGATAATTATGATGATCTTGGCTAAAACTGCCAGTATGTTGCAGATTGCAGTGCATTCTTGGTAATCTAGATTAATCTGCTAAATCAGATTAATCTGAGCAATTTAAAAAGAATGTCTTTCTTTTCCAGGCCCTTTCATGGATAATACTGTATTTTTACAGCTCCCTTTGAGTAGAAAAGTGTATGAGGTATTGTAAGAGGCCTTTTTAGCAACTTAATTTCTTTACTCAAGGTAACATGAGATATTTGTAAAGTGCTTTGTAAACCTTAAAGCACTATATAAATTTTCTCATTATTATTATTGTTGTGGTTGTGGTTGTCATCCAGATCTTGTTTAGAAGAATGGTACCAAATCTAAAAATTAGATCTGTCCCCATGAGATCTTTTGGATGTATTGTTATGCAGTATGACTGATTCCATAGACCAAATCTTCTTAAACTGTGGGTTGTGACCCCATATGGAGTCTTGTAACTTAATGTGGGGCTCGTGAAATTATGATTATCAGTAAATATTTGATATGTGTATGGTAATTTTCAAAGTTTTAGAAGCCCTGCCATAGGCCATAAGTTTGGGTTCATTTCTTCATGCATCAGAAGTGGGATATTAAATTTAATATCATTTGTAACAGTTCAGAGAATTAGAAAGCGTTGATAAACCACAAATGTTGACTGATGGGCAATGGATTTTTTAGCTTAGGGCTTTTCATTAAAGATCTGCTGCTGCCTTGGTTTATTTTGGGAGAGGAAGATGGATTATGCATCTACTTCTTTGAGAGTATAAGTTAACATTTTATCATCTTGTCTACTTTGTTTGCTTTTTCTTTAAGTTGACAAAATATTCTCTTTTGATCAAAATAACCTGCCCTTTGAGCAGAGATGGCCTGGGCCAAGGAGGCCATTGTGGGGTTGTGGGGGAATTGCCATATTTTCTTTGAATGGGATTCTCTGAACATTTGATATTTATTTATTTCCCAGGTGGACTATTTGTGCTCGTGTTACTAATAAAAGTCAGATCCGCACCTGGAGCAACTCCCGAGGGGAAGGAAAGCTTTTCTCTATAGAAATGGTTGATGAAAGTGTAAGTTGTGCCTATCACTTGGGGAAATAGAAGCATTTGACCCCTTGAACAACAGAGGACTCATCTCTCTGCCTATCTGTCCAGTGAAAGCCAGAATTGGCAAAAGGAAAGCTGATAGAGTTCTTTTGACCTAGACTGGGGTGTATTGGGCTTGTTTTGGGCTGAGAGTCATAAATAAGACTTTGTATCTTAAGTCTTAAATGAGACCATTTAGAATTGTTGGAGCTAGACTTCTGAATACATGAATAGTCCCTTGGGCAGAAGGAACAACTTCTTGCATTGTCAGGTTCTTGGCAAGCAAAGTGGTAGTGCTGTGATGCTGGCTTCTGCTGGGTAGAACAGTGGGTGCCGCAGTGCACAGAGCTGCCCACAGGATTCCTTGGTCTGAGTGAAAGGACTTCAGGGGAGTGACTCCCGGCTGTGGCCTTTGCTATGGTTTATCCAAATGAAATGATTGTGTGGGTTAGAAATGAGAAGACATTCTAGACTGATTGGGGGCAGGAGCAAAGACTCCTGTCAGATATGGAACCAGAACTTAGGTCCTTGGACAAGCCTACAATGACTTTTAGATGTTTGAGCAGGGTAGGGCAGTAGAGAGGGCTTGGCCCAGGAGTTTGGAGACCTGAGTTCTAATTCTACTAGACCCACTCAGACTGTGCCAGTCATTAAGTAACATGTCACCTTTGACCTCTTGGAGTTCACTTTAGTTTCACGTGGGGATTTGAGGGAAACAACACGTGCATACCTAAGGGCAGTCACTGAACCTCTCCCTCTTAGTTCTTTCAGTCAGTAATTGAGAGGATTGGAATAGATGAGTGCTTAGGTCCTTTTCAGCATTGAATTTTTATGATTCTAATCTATCTTTGTGGGATGTTTCAGCCATTTATTTCCATTTTTGACCTATCAGCAGCATTTTAACTGACAGTGAAAGTAAAAACTAAGCTACTAGCAACTTTGAAAATCATTTTATCGATCTGGGCATTAGTTGCCATGTATTTTAAGAATGAGTTGTCACACCAAATTTGGCAGATATAAAGCAATACCTAATTGAAGAAGTAAATAAACTTTTTTTTGCAGCAAAACTGGTGAATCTTTAATTTTCTAACAGTTTACATGGGAGTGAAGGGTGGAGAGTATTGGGCCAGATTTAATTGTTTCTGCTCAGAATTCAGTTTCCTTTTTATGTGTTGAAACATGAAACTTAGCTGAGTTTTATTCTTTATTGTTCCTAATTCCAAATCAGTAAAGCATGCAGTTGGAATCTAATCATTGAAAAACTGAAAAAGTGTAAGTTGTACAGAATCCCTGAATGTCAACATTAGGGGCACCTTGTGCTCCCTCTAGTCTATCCCTGTCTAAAAACATCCTTTTTGCAACATACTCATCAAGGATTCTGGGCACCTTTTACTTTAAGAGTTCTTGAGGGAAGGGGATAGCTTCTGGGACTGCTCATTCCAGTTTTTCACAGCTGTAATTGTTAGGGAGTTTGATCCTACCTGGAACTGAATTATTTACATTTGGGTGTTTCTTGGCTGCCTGTTTCAAATCCACTAGTGAATTCTATGGCTTTTATGACAATTGGTCGACAAGATTTTGCACAGAACTGGACGTTCTAACTGCTGCTTGTATTTTTTTGCAGGGTGAGATCAGAGCTACTGCTTTCAATGATCAAGTAGACAAATTCTTTCCCCTCATCGACGTGAATAAGGTATAGTCTTGGAACTAGAAGGATCGAGTCGCAATTGCTCTTTTGCCTAGAAATTAGTTCAGTGGTGGAATCAGTATGTGGAGATGGGAATCTTGATGATTGTTAAAGTTGTTAACTTTAGGTCCCAGGTTGAGATCTCATGACTTGACATCTCTTTGTTAGGTGTATTACTTCTCCAAAGGCACCCTGAAGATCGCTAATAAGCAGTTCACAGCTGTTAAGAATGACTATGAAATGACCTTCAATAATGAGACCTCTGTTGTGCTTTGTGAGGATGCCCATCACTTACCTACAGTTCAGTTTGACTTCACAGTGATTGGTGACCTAGAGAATAAGGCTAAAGACTCACTTGTAGGTAAGTGCATGTGGCTTAGAAAAAAAAAGTTGTGAGGTGGGCAATCACTGACTTAATCCTGCAGTTATGTGTGAGGAAGGCCAGGGATGCAGGGCTGGGGTCTTTCAGGTTTCCTCTGGGAGCAGTGTTTTTCCCAGCATCCCTCACTAAAATGCAGTGCTTCGTTTCAGACATAATTGGAGTCTGTAAAAGCTTCGAAGATGCCAGCAAGGTGGTTGTGAAGTCCTCCAACAGAGAAGTTTCCAAGAGGAACATCCACCTAATGGACACGTCGGGGAAGGTGGTGACAACCACTCTGTGGGGAGAAGATGTAAGTCCTCGGTTGGGACCTCTGTAGAAGTTGGGTCTGGTGAAGAGGGGGGAATTTTCTGAGGAATCCAAAGTCCTGTTTGATCCTCTTTTAAGAAAACCATATCGCTCTTTAAAGCTTTACTTTGTGGTTTCTGGGGCGTTGCTGAGAGAGTCCTGACCTATTGGGTGGCCTGAACAATGTGCACAAGCCACTCAAGGTGTGCCCCGACCTGAGGGAGCGTTCAAGGACTCTGCATGTGACTTGGTTGATTATTGCAGGCTGACAGATTCGATGGTTCGAGACAGCCTGTGCTGGCCATCAAGGGAGCCCGGGTCTCTGATTTTGGTGGACGGAGCCTCTCTGTGCTGTCTTCAAGCACCATGCTCGTGAATCCTGACATTCCAGAGGCTTTTAAGCTACGTGGATGGTAGGTCTTGTAGGGACACTCAAAAAAGGGCCCTTACTCCTCTCCTGGTGGAGAATGGGGTGTTCCTTGTGGTTTTTGCGTCGGGCCTCTGACTTGTTGGCTGGGGGGGCTGGTTTCTCTATTTCTGGGAGGCATTATGCCCACCGAGAGGACGGCTTTCAGCTTCTTAAACTGACAAACCTGTAATCCCATGACAAACCTTGAAGAGTCGGAGGGAGGCAATTAAAGTGAGAGCATTGCCAGCTGACCCAGATCCTCCCAAAGCAGGCACAGTTAGACTTTAGCAATTCTGCTTTGAGGAGCTTTAGTGGAGAGAACATTTTTCTTCCTGAGATTTGATCCATGTTATGGGTCTCTTAAGGTTTTTGTTGTTGTGGGGGAGGGAGGTGCTTGAAATATTCGGTGTTGAAGTACATCTTCTTTGTTTTTTTCATTGGACTGTAATAAAGCGCTATGAGAACAATGGGCTTTTGTCAGCAGGCCATTGATGCTCCCAAGGCACTCTGGGGAGAAGGAAAGGCTGCTAAGGTCTTCTACAATCTATCTTCTTTTTCAGAAAGTTAGAATCTTCGTTGAAAGAACACCACTTCAATTGAAACATGATTTGTGAGAATTGTTAAAGAAAACATCTTAACTTGCTTTAGCTTAAATTATATGGCTGTAGTTAAAGGGAGACATGCATGACTTCCAAGTTGTGCCACAGAGTTTAAATAAAGAAACGTTTCACTCTGATTGTAGATAAGATCTTGTGGGTTCTAAGCCTTTACTATGAAGTACCAGTAGAATTAGAGGGAATGGTTCTGCCACCGGGAGTAATGGCTGACATTTGTGTGGTCTTTTGAGATGGGCAAAGCTTGGTTTTCATATATCGTGGTTGATTCTATGAGCAGATATATATATCTTCTCTCTGCTTCCCCCCCCCCTTTTTTTTTTTAACAGGAAGCTCTATATAAATTAGAGAAGTAGGGGAATTGCCCTTGATCCCCCGGCATCTGGGAAGTGTCTCAGCCTGATTCCAAACTCACCTTTTTACTGATTTGGAGGCTTGCTCATTGCCTAGTGTGCCAACCAGCTGTGTGGCCTTGGACAACTCAACTTTTTTTTTTTTTTTTTGATGAACCTTAGGAGTCCCAAACCCCTTCATAAAATGTAGAGTCTGATCTAGATAATCTTTTTAGGTAAATTTTTTTTAAAGTCTCCCTCCCCCCAAAATTTCCATATATAAAGGGGAATTGAAAGAAAAAAATTACATGTGAAAATGTGGTTATTGTGTCCAATTTATGGGTTACATTTAAAAATTGTCCTTTCTTTGCTGTTTTTTTTAATTTCCTGAACTTCAAGCCTCTTGTGCATTTTTTAAATGCTCAAAATGCCTTCCCCCCCCCTTTCTCTCTCAACTTTTTTTAGATGGTCTTATCATTAGCTCCTCTCTTCTCCCAAATCCCTCACTACAAGAAGAAAAACACAGTCCATGCAACAAGAAGCATAGTCATTCTGCTCCTTGGGTCCATTATTCCTTAGAAGTGAAACCTCCATCTCTCAGGCAAGAGTGGTTCTATAGCAGGGGCTCCCTCCTTCGCCATGAAAAGAATGGCGAAATTTAAAGAATTTGTTGCATTATAAACTAGGATCATCAACAGGTTTATAACATTGACATATTATACAATAACCAAAAATGGGGATTATGAGTGGAACATGGAACCCTTTTATTTTATACATTAATTTTCATGCCTTTTTAGCAAGCTTTTTATCTAATTTCTAAAACATGCTTACCACCCACCCGACACTTAATATTACATCTTAGGCTAGTGAATATCAGGCACTTTAATCCAGAAGGACTAGGGCTGTGAGTTCCATTTTCAGGAGCTTATGAACCAAGTCTCATTGGCATGGCCACATTAAGTTGTTTTCCCTTAATTTTTTGAGGGGACTGATCCCAGCCAACATAAAAAAAAAGTCACTAGAATTAAATAGATGCCTGGGGTTGGCTAGGAACTCTTGTATACACTCTGCTATTGTCTGAAGTTGAGAGAGAGTGTGAGTGTGTGTGTGTGTTGGGGCATTAGTTCTCAGCTCTAACAACGGGGAGTTTTTATTATAAGAGGGGCTGTTGTCTCCTTGCTCTGCTGACTCCTGATGAGCTGTCTATGGTGGGAAATGTCTCCTTGGAGCTTTTGAGACAGTAAACTAGTATTGCTGGTGGTGCTGAGACAGATTTATGGACTGATGCTTCTGTGTGAGGGATTTTGCAGCTTACCTGTTAGAACAAGAAGGCATTTGTCTGCAGCTCAGCCTGGCAAGGTGGCCTGCCATAAGTGGGCAATTATGGGGAGGGTCAACTCTCAGTTATCCACTTTCTCCATTATTTGCAGCATATTTTTAATCCCAGGTTGGTGTTTCCTTATTGCTTGACAGGTTCCTTCAAGCAGTGCTTTTGTCTCTTTCATATCGATTCGTATTGCTTAGGGAACACAAATTAATTTTTATAATAACATAGAGACCTTATTAAGAAAAGAGCTAAATCCATGATGGGAGGGAAGGGTGCAATTCATTTTAAATTTTAATGTAAACACTTTGGGGATTACTTAATATTTTGACTCTCCATATCAACTTTTAAAACAATATTTTGGTATAAGAGTGTTTTTTGCCATGTGATGTACTTCTCTTTAGTAGTAGTGGTAGTACTGTTTCTACCAACTGAGTATCAGTAGTCCAATGGGGGCTAATTATTAAAGGAGGAATTCTGTAAGCCTTCAAAGGCCATACACATAGGAGTGTTATTAGTAGAGTTTCATATTTATTTTTTTTTTTGCTTTAATTGAAAGGTGTTTGTCTTTTTGGAATAATAAGTGTTTTTAGGATTTAGGCCCCTAATCAGTGTTGATAGCTCCATGGGAAGTGGTTCAGTGAGTTAGGACTTCGAAGTGTGTTCCTTGACCACTGGGTGGCATCATAGCGATTGAGATAAGCATGTGGAAGTCATTTACAACTGGTGTTAATTGCCTTCAAAATGCAATCAGAATGGAACTTTTACCCAAATGTGGTCTGAGTGAGTGTCCTGCACATAGGTCTGTTGCTTGTAAAAATCAGTGGGGAGAAAAAATAAAGATCCACTATCTAACCTCAGGGAGCAAGTCAGGTTTTGGGAAAGCTGGCATTGATTTCATTTTGGGGCTGCTTCTTTATTCTAGTTCTCTTGGTTCTTCAGGTTTGACTCGGAAGGACAGGCCTTAGAGGCTGTTTCGATCTCTGATGCCAGAGGTGGAGGAACTGGAGGGAGTAATGCCAATTGGAAAACTTTATATGATGTTAAATCTGAGAATTTGGGGCAAGGTGACAAGGTAAGCCGGACTCCTTTCCTGTCGGTCCCAAAATTCAGTAGCAGGAATCAGGATTGGAAAAAAATCCTTTCCTCTCCTTTTTCTTTATTTCAACTTCAGAACCCAGGGAGCTTGTTATTAAGATTCAGCATAGCGATAATTTCAAATATCAAACAAGTAACATTAACAATTAACTTCAAGGACTTTGCTGTTTGTTATGAACTTAGAACAAGAGAAGATTGGAAAAGGAATAATAATTCCTTTGATTTCATGGTGTTCTTTAGTGTGATTGATCTTGGATCTTAAGTGTTCACTCTTCAAGTAGATATGTTTTCTGTTTTTGTTTACACTGAGAATTTGGAGGCCTTTGAGACCTTTGCTAGTTCTGTCAGACTTTAGCCTTAGAGTGACCATTCACATTGTCTATGAAGGGCTGCCTCTAGCATGGAGCCTGATTTTCAGATACCTTTTCAGTGCTTGTTTGGAAGAATTCTCTTCTCTGTTGCTTTACTTCACTCACTTGCATTCCCTCATCTGTGTTTATCATCATCTTCATCAGTATATGCTGATTTTGAGGATCAAACAGGTATTGTAAGCTAACAGCCACTTCCCTGTTCCCTTTGCCTTGGTGCTCCTCACAGCAGGCAAGGGACTGAAGAGCAGCCACCCATTTGTGCCCCTGGTACAAAATAGGCTGTCTGCTCTAGCATGTGTTCTGGACTTGGCCCAGGCCAGAAAATCAAGAAGATTGTGATTGGGGATTGGAGAGGTTTGAGTTGGGGCTGTATAGCAGGTACTCAAAGGCCTTAAACTATTTCTAGGGCCTTGGAAACTCACTTGGGTCTAAAGCAAACACCCCCAGGAAGGCTGGAGCTTTCATGTGATTGTCCCAGTCCTAACATCAATCCCAGAGCTGTTCGGTTTCTTTCCTGAAGGCTGATAGTAGGAGTAGATCATGTTTATATTAAGTTTTCAGATTTATAAAGTACTTTTCTATCACAACCCTCTGAAGTACGTAGTTATCCCTGCTTTTATATCCCAGAGAGAGGACTCAAGGGAATCCCGGAACCTGCTTTAGGACTGAATACAGACAAAGACCATTCTGGATTGTGGTCCTCTCCCATGCCCCCCAAATAGATTGGCTGGAAGGCTGGTTGGCCAAAGCTTTCTAGATTTTGTAGTCTACAGTGCTCTCTTTCATAGGTCTGCAAACTGGTGATTGATCACTCTGCAAAGAAGAATGCAAAGGACAGAAATCTTTATCTTTTGAAAGAGAACACTTATATTACCAGTCTTCCAGTAGAGGAAAGGAGAGAATCCTTCCATCCAGACCCAACTGAGACTTTGGTGCAGTTCTAGCATTAAGAAATTATTTTCTTTAGAATCTGGTTTAACTCTGTGTGTGTGCGTGTGTGTGTGTGTGTGTGTGTGTGTGTAGTGTGTATATATATGTCTATGGGAAGTGGGGTTGTTGTTTTCTCACTGGTATGCTTGAACTCTAATACTCTAGAAGAAATCTTTCCTTGTGAGCCCTGGGATCTTTTTTTTGGCTTTTTGCTGAGGCAGTTGAGGTTGAGTGACTTGCCCAAGGTCACACAGCTAGGGAATGTGAAGTGTCTGAGATCAGATTTGAATTCAGGTCTTCCTGACTTCAGGGCTGGTGCTCTATCCACTGTACCACCCAGCTGCCCTGAGCCCTGGGATCTTTAAGGCCTTGAATAGTTTGATATACTATATAATAGCCTGCCATTGAAGCTTTCCAGTTGCCTATGATTGTAGTCTAAATTGTAGGTTTAGTGAACCAGTGTCTTGTTCTTCTCTTCCTCTGAAAGGCGGATTACTTTAGTTGTGTGGCAACCGTGGTATACCTTCGCAAGGAGAATTGTATGTACCAGGCTTGTCCCTCTCAAGATTGTAATAAGAAAGTGATAGACCAGCAAAATGGACTCTATCGATGTGAGAAGTGTGATCGCGAATTTCCCAGTTTCAAGTACCGGATGATCCTGTCGGTAAGATTCTGAGGCCCATTCACATATAGGTAGCCCTTTATGACTTGCAGAGCCTTTTGTGTGTGATAACTCTCTGATGGATTATTTTATGAGACCCAGTTTTACAGATGAAAAAATGTAGGTCCTGAGGTTAAGATTATTGTGAAACTCATTAATCATCTACTATGGAGTATTATGATGTATGTGGAAGGGGGGGAAATGTTTGCTACCACTGTCTCATGGAGCTTGCCCTCTTTCCCTATCGTCCCAGAGCCAACACCCAGGAAAATATGAACCCAGACTTCCCGACTCCCCTGAGCATGCAGCATCTGTACAGTGGCAGGATAAAGCAGTCAGAAAGCCCATAGAGCAGTGAGCGTGCAATAGTTTTTAAGGGTCCTGGAAATGAGGAGGGAGGAAAGCTGGCTTTCAGCAAACTTACTGGCATACCTCGTTCTTATGAAAAGTCATTCTTCTTGCCAGAAATTTGAGTTTGGCGACCCTTCCTGATTCTAGTCCACAAGTATGGCCTGTGGTGCAATTAGAGCATCGGTGGCACTTGCCTGCTAACAGTTATGAAGATAAATTAATTTGAAATGGCATTTCTGGAGAGCAGTAATTGCACTTGTACAGCTGATCCCTATATTTAGTTCATTTTCTTGTAGGTAATGTTCTGTTTCCCAGGCCTTAATGGAGCCTGCCTCAGAGGAAAATGTCTCTGAGTGATGTTGAGATGGTGGCGTCTTCTTCCCCTGCTAGAGTTGAGCTTCTTTCCATTTTAAAAACCTCTTACAAATTAAGGCTTTATAGCTACCCTAAGTTCCCATGCAGAACCTTAGTTTAGCAGAAAAACTCTGTCTATAGTCAGGTTTATTATTTGGGGTCTTTTACCCTGTACTTTTTGCAGAATTGAGATAAATTGTTTTGTAGACATTTCATTCATAATAGCTTTAAATGATAGAGTTCCCATGCACATTCACTCAGTGTCTCCTGGATTTGTGTGTTCAACACGATTGCCACTCTGGTGACACTGAATGTGAAGCCATTTTTTCCTCTCCTAGGGACTGTGGCAGCTCTTGGGATCCAGGTAGACATGTGATCTGTTGATATGCCCTGTGTAGCTGCTTGGTTTTTTTTTTTTTCCCCAAAGATTACCACATTTTATTACTATCTTCACCTATCAGGTCATGCCAGTTACAGAATGAACCCTTCTTACAAATCCTATGGATCCCTGAGATAGTGAGAAGGGTACCTTAAGTCCCAGTAAATCATTGAATGTAAAGGTGAAGGACTTGAGCCTCAGATGGAGAGTGATGTGTCTGTGGTCACCTCAAGTCCATGGCGGCTGAGCTAGGGTGGCCACCCCCTTTCCTGCCTTTCGGGCCAGGGCTTTTCTCCCATTTTATCCTTGACTCTCTCTCTCTTACTTTCATGGCTGAGATATTTGTAGCCTGATCTTCCATCCCCACCCTCCCATCTACCTTCACTTACTTGTGGTGGTGCCACAGCTGATTCAAGCTTCCTGTGCTCTGTCCAAGTTGGGAACACTTTGTTCTCATCTCATTTGCTCACTTAGGTTTGAATGTAAATTTGCTGGCTGCCTTACAACGAGAAGATTTTTAAGTCCGGATTAAACCCCTTAACTCACATTTATGCCTTGTCTGTCCTTTTGGCACCCCACCCCCATCCCACCAATGGAGAGCTGTTAGTAAGGGAGAAGAGAGCCTTGGGTGAAGTCCCCAGTGTGACCCATGGAGCACGTAGGCCCACTGAAATAACCAAAGGCATAAACCTCATGTCGTAAAGGATAAGCTTATGAAAACGTCCAGATTCAAGACAGTGGCAGATGGATGTGAGAAAGTATGTCTTCATTTCTGTCTACATTGCATTGTGCTCTCATTTTCATCTGGTTTTGGTTTTAAAACAGATTTTTTTTTATGGGCTGAATATTGGTGTCCAATAATAGTTTCTTAAAACAATTATTATAGCTTTAATAGATATGATTTGAAATCACCAGACCACCTTTGTGGCTTCTGTTTATTTTCTCTGGGAGAAATAATTTGGAGTTGGGTTTTTTCAGGTCAATATTGCGGATTTCCAGGAGAATCAGTGGGTGACTTGTTTCCAGGAATCTGCAGAAGCGATCCTTGGGCAGAACACTGCATATCTTGGGGAATTAAAAGACAAGGTCAGTCACCTTTCTGATTTCCCAAAGGCCTTCTGGGTAGACTCTGTTTTTTCCTATGAGATGATTTCCACCTCTTCAGACTGTTTCCTCTGTGTTTTGTTTCCCAATTTTAATTCACTTTGAAACCCAGATTCTTGTTCTGTACATTGTTAGATATGGATGCCCTGGAAGAGAGCAGATTATGTGGCACCTGTGAGACTTGGTCTCATAGGTAAATGTAGTACATTGATTATTGTGGCGTGCTCACCCAAGTTTTGTGCTTTTAATGTTAGGATAGCTCTAATCAACAGAGGTTCCAAGATGTTTTCTACATCTAATGTCTCTGAAAATCTGGATGGAATACCAATCAGTTTTTAATAATAGAGTTCATTAATATTTTGTTTTTACATTGCCCCTTCCTACCTTTCCAGTCTTGTAGTGACAATGGCCTCTCTGCTTTTTCTTGCACAGAACATTCGTACCTCCTGACTCTGCATTTCCATTGGCTGTCCCCAATTATTTCTGGAATTCTCTTTCCTCCTCTCCACCTCCTGTTTTCCTTGGCTTTTTTCACAGCTGAGCTAAAATTCTGCCTTCTCTAAGAAGCCTTTTCCAATTCTCCTTAATATCAGTGCCCTTCCTCTTTTGATTATTTCCAGTTTCTATCCTGAGTATAGTTTGTACACAGCTGTATTCCCTATTGGATTGCACTCCTGGAAAGCAAGAGCTGTCTTTTTTGTCTTTGCTTATATCCCTGCTGCTCCACCCAGTTCTTGGCATATAGTAAGTGCTTAATTAATACTTGTTGGTTTGATGTTTCTTGTCCTACTTTGCTTAATGCAAAAATGTTTCAATTTTATATAATCAAAATTATCTACTTTATCTTTTTTAATTGCCTCTGTCCTCTTCATTAAAAATTCATTGACTAATAGTTTTGCAAGATAAATAAGTATCTACTTCTCTTCTGATTTTTTTTATGGTATGATCTTTAATATTCAGGTCGCATCCATTTTGAATTTTATTGTGGAATGCAGCAGTGTAAGATGTTTGTCTAAGCCTGATTTCTGCCAATTTTCTCTCTTATTTTCCTGTAAGGCCTTGCCAAATAAGAGTTCTCTCCTAGTTCATTTATGTTTTCAAGTTCATCAAACATTTAGTTGTTGAATTCAGTTATTTCTGATTCTTCATTGTCTACTTTTTAAAAAACTTACCACAGGATTTAAGAGATTGCGTGAAGGATTTAGTGGTAGTTTGAGGACTGCTCTTCCCTTCTTGTTCCTTTAAAATACATATATATATATATTTAATAAAGAAACTGAGGCATCAGAAAACAAGAAGTACAAATCAAGCTAAGACCAAAGGAAAAGGGATTATTTCTGATCATGGGAATAGAGATCAGCTAAGGTTACAGTTTGGAATATAGGGCATTTGAGTAGGCCTTCAAGGATCAGAGCAACTTCAGTGGACAGAGAGGCCAGGCAGCAGACCTTTTGTTAATATCTAACAAAATGAATATTTCTTTTACAAAGTGAATAATCAGTCTCAAATTTTCATATGTTTTTGATTGAAAATCTGGATTTCAAAGTATATTTGATGTTTATTGGGGAATACACCAGAAGTTAGGCCTCAATTAGATTAGTTGCATTTGCCAAGTTCTATTTTATTCCAATGTGATACACTTTGCATATAAGTTTGTTAATGATTATTTCCTCTCAGTTGAACTGGAGAGATAGTATCAGAACAAGACTAATGAGAATTTGGTGTTCTTTAAGCCATACAAAGAAGAGCATTGATAAATAGGGATTTTTTTTCTTCACCCAAAACAGTCTTAAAGCTAGGTCATTATCTTTTTTAGTAATCTTTGTTTATCTGCTATTTATTTGGCACATTCTCTTTCTTGTTCTCCTTTTCAGTTCTTTCCATTTTGTCCCATCCCCCATCCATCTCTAAAATTGTCTGCTAGCTTTCTGAAAATATTCCTTCTGAACTGTTTACCAGTAGCAAGTAAAATGTGCTTTAAAGTGTGGTGTTATCCTCATTGTCTGTTCTGCTTGGCCCTCTGTTTTCATAACAGATTGTAAGATTCAGTGCAGGCCTTTCAGGATTTTTTATTAGCTTATTAAATTTAACTGCCTTCACTGCTGCTGAATGAGGACATATAGAAACCCCTCCCCATAGGAGCCATCATATGCTTGCAGTGTGAGCCCGACACTTACCTTCATCTTGGAAGGAGATAGAAAATGATTTAATTTTTGCACATTTGACTGTGTTCGGTTTACATATTCATAGCATTTCCCTGCAAAATAACTTTTAAAGAATAGACCAACAGGCACAAACCTTTTTATGTGCCTGTTCCCCTGAGATTAATATACAAATAGCTCTTGCCAGAGAGATCCAACCACTTTGGAATGGTTGAACTATACTTGTATTTTAAGTGATCCTACTTAGGTTTCAAATTTAACTTCCACTTAGCTAAGTGAAGAAATTTTATACTTCTGCTAGTGCTCATTGTTTGATTTTGGCTGGTCAGAACCTCCAGACAACAACCTATTTCACAAATAATGGCCTTGGCCTTTACAGTTGGGCAATCTTGGAGAGAGAGACTGAGTGGGATGTATGTGTGTGTGTATGAATCTGGGTGTGAGCGTGGGTGTGTGTGGGTGTTCTTTCCAAAGTCAAAACCTAACAGGTTTTGTTCCTCACAGGGCTGGTCTTTGCTGGATTTCTTCCAGCTCCCTTATTTCTTAGATTCAGTTCTTGTTTGGTGCCACCTTTGTGCTTCCCCTGCCTTCATCTCCCTATTGTTGTTTGAAAAGTTTCCAGTGCTTTACAAACCTTCCTCTTGTGAAAAGAAAGGAACTAAGAGAAATGTTGAATCAGTTATCAGACAATTCTGATCTGATCATGAAATAATTGAGGTAGAAAGCTGTCTATATAGATCTGCAAAACTAAATACCATGGAGAGTAGCTACAGTCTAGAAAGAAGGATAGTAGTCAAGGCATCCAGAAATTGGTGGAGAAAAGGTCCAAGAGCCAAGTTCGAAGTAGAGCCTGTGATTCCAAGTAACTAAGTAAAAAGCAGGGGTAATAAGAACAAGGCAATTTAATGATCCTAAAATGATAATGCAAATTTGACTTCATCTGACAAAGACTCAAGATGAAGCTCTGGGCTAGAATTTGGCTCTGAAAAGGATGTACCTTCCTCAGATGCAATGGGATAGATGAAAGAATGGGGTGTGAGAGAGTGAAGCAGGGCAGCGTTTTAGATTGAGAAGGTAACTTGTGTGAAGAAATACAGAAAACAAAGCATTGTGGAGGCAGAAACATAATGGGTATTGTCATTAAAGTAGCAACTGGCTCCCTTCACAGAAAGAATAAATACAGGAGGAGATAATGATAGGAAATTTCATTTATCTGGACATTTCTTGACATGATCTCACCTACCCAAAGAAGAGTAACTAATTTCTTGACTTGCCTTTAACCATTCAGTCAAAAAGCATTTATCTTAAGCACCTACTGTGTGCTCAACACTGTTGGATGCTTGGAATACAGATGCAGGTATGAAATAATCATGTTCTTTTTTTGTTTGTTAGCTTATTGCTATTTTCTTTTTCTTATATCACCATAATATACCATCTATCCCACTCCTTCCCCGAGAGCATATTCTATATGACATTCTTTTTTTAGGGAGAAAAAAAAGTCAGCACGGTTGTTATGTAGGAAAAGTCAGAAAACCTATACAATGTGTAATACCTGTTAGCATAAAGGTGTGACAAAGATATAGGTTGGATATATCTTCTATCTCTTCAGTCATCCCACTTGATCTTTATAATTTTGTTGCATAAGCTTTTGCTTTGGGGATGAATAGTTCTTTCCATTTACACAGTTTTATTATTTTCTTGGTTCTGCTTCCTTCATTTTGCATTAATTCATATAGATTTATCATTTCTTACAGTACAATCATGTTCTATTAATTTTTTTTTTTTTACCACAATTGGGTGAGCCATTCCCTAATTGATGGACATCTACTTTTGTTTTCAATTCTTAGTTATTATAAAAAATGCTGCCATTTTGAAGTTTTTTAATTATTACCAGCAACTTCTGTGGGGTATAAATCTGGTTCAGAGGGAATGGTTCGTCACTGCATTTGCATTATTCCAAATTATTTTCTGAAATAATCATGCTATTTCACAGCTCTCCCAACAATGTATCATGTACTTGTTTTTCCACAACTCTTTCAACATTGACTGTTGCCTTTTTTTTGCTAATTTGCAGGATGTGAGGTGAAATCTCAGAATTGTTTTGATTTGCATTACTCTTATTATTAGAGGTTTAAAGCATTTTTTTCATGTAGTGGAGCAGATGTTCTTGCCAATAAGGGCAGCTTCTTTTCTGAGTTACAGTCTCAGCAAGGAGGAACTGCTCCTGAGGTGAATACATAGGAACCTGAGGGGGAAGTAACCATTTCTATTTTATTCATATTGGAGGAGAGGAAAGTTGGGCATGGTTTGAGGTTCCCAGGAGATTTTACGAGAGCAGATTTTAAAATGTTTTAAGAAAGACTAGGCAGGCTCTCCTGGCCTAAAATTCTACAAAGGAAGTTATTCAGGATGAATTGGAAGCTCTCAAGACTGGAATTCTGAAGATATAAAGAAACAGTTGGTATGAAGAGCTAAAAAAGGGGAATTGTCATTCCCCCCCCCAAAAAAATGATATGGACATACAGAGAACTCATCAACCAATTTAGATTTTAAAGACATGTTCAGAAAATAATTGCAAACTAGTATATCAAAGAATACCCTAAATAATTAATAAATAGAAATGCAAAGCAAAACAACTTTGAGGTTTTGCTCATAGCCATCAAATTGACAAAAATAAGATGGGGGAATAGTTAGTGGTAGAGAGAGTGTGGAAAGATGGACATATTAATGCTCTGTTGATGGAATTGCAAATTGGACCAATCATTCTGGAAAGTGGTTTAGAATTATAAGAAAAAAGTGACAAAACCGCCCATATCCTTTGACCCAAAGACTCCACTGGTAGACACATGCCCCAAAAAGGTCATTGATAAAAACATAAGTCCTCATAAACATCAGAGATTATAGCAGCGATCTGTGTTAGCAACAAATTGGGGTTTTTGTTTTTAAGTGGGTATCCATTGACTGGGAAACATTATATCTAAGTAGATCTGATGTGGGAATGTAATTGAATATTGCTGTTCAGAAGGAAACAGTAATTGTGACTGGAAAAGAATGTGGAGACTTCTGGAACTGATGCAAAGCAAAATCAGCTGTGCCTGGAGAACTTGGGGGGAATGGAAGGAACTCAGAGAATAGTTGTTATCCTTAGCAGGAAAAAAACAGAAGCAAATTAAGGGTTGCAAAGTGGAGCCTTTTATCCTGGTTCAAATCCATGTGTGCAGCTGGCCTTGATTAGTCTTTATCTTCTCCCAAAGTACTTGGTTTTCCTTAGCTCCCTCCCAGCCTCAGCTCACACCGTTCTTGCAGCACTTTTGTACTTTTCCAGCTGTCTGCAATTACTTTCCAGGCCTTAGTCCACTAAGTTCTAAGTGTGGCCCCCCAGCAGAGCCCCTCTCCCTCACCTGTGCTGCTCTCTGATCAGATATCGGTCAGTTCTTGGCCTGCGTTTCCTGCCACTCAAGCTTGGCTAAAGCTGGGCCCTGGTTTCTTCCCGCTATCTGCCTTCTCTGTGCTGCCAGAGGAAGTTATAACTTTTTTACAACTTGGCTGATTGTGCTCCATATAAGTTTATCTTATCCCAATTAGGACCTCAGGGCTTTGTGATGATCCTTCTGTAATTAACTATTACACTACCCAGGCAGCTCTGCTAAACCTCTTCTCTCTTCCAGCCTCCTTTACTATCTTCTCCCTTTGAAATGACCTTGCCTCCTCGCCAGAGAGATTAAAAGCTATTTCTCATGATCTCCCCTTCCCTTATTTTAAACTTCAGAACCTCTGTATCATCCCCCATTTTTTCCTCATGGTTTCAGAATGTCACAGAGAAGTGGTTTTTCTCCTTGCCAAGGCCAAGCTTGCTACCAGTATACTTGAACCTCTCTTCCTCCTTCCTTGGGAGCTTGCCCCCTTTGCCTATTCCACATTTCTCTAATCTTCAGTCGCTATCACTTCCTTGATGCCTACAGATCTGCCCAGGCCTCTTCTGTCCTCAAACCTCCACTTACAGACACACTTCTCTTCCTTTTCAGACTGGGGAAACTGGGTGTGGCTGTAGAGAATGACAGGCTTTGCTGGGCTGTTTTTAAAAAATTATTCTTTATTATGAGGGATAGTGCTTTTAGAAGGGAGATATGAGATGAAAGCAAAAGATCAGTACATATTTACTTTTAAAAAACACCTTTACTCGGGGCAGCTAAGTAGAGCAGTGAATAGAGCCCCAGCCCTGAAGTCCAGAAGGACCTGAGTTCAAATCTGGTCTCAGACACTTAATACTTCCTAGCTGTGTGATGCTGGACAAGTTGCTTAACCCCAATTGCCTCAGGGAAAAAAAAAAAACACAAAAACCCCCAAACACCTTCACTCAATTATATTTCTCCAAGTCATTGTCCTATAATATCCCTCCTTCCTTTCAAAGACATACTCTTTACTATCTGCTCTCAGTGCTTTCATTTCCTCACTTGTCAATTAATTATGCTCTGGCTTCTGATCTGACCACATAATCAATGGATTAAGCACTAGACCCCACACTAGGTGCTGGGGCTCCAGATATAAAGAGTAAAGCAATCCCTGCTCAGGAGGAGTTTACATTCTACATAAAACATGTAAGAAATGAGGAGAGAGGAACCCTCTGGAGTAGAGACAAAGCGGGAAGGCATTCTAGACCTCAGGAAGGACATATGGGAGGTGGAAGGCTGGGGAATAGAGAATCATTTGTACTGGATCAGAGTACAAGATGAGGAGCAATATTCAAGCTAGGTGGGGCAATGGAGAGCACTGGGGATCAGGAGTCAAGAAGACCTGGCTCAGACATGGTCTAGCTGCAAGGCCCTTTACCTCTGTCAGCCTCAGTTTACTCATCTGTGAAATGGTGATAATCAAACAGCTATCTCAGAGTTGTCGTGATATTCAAGAGATGATATTTATAAAGCACTGAGCCCGGTACATGGCATGAAGCGGGCACTTCACAAGGCTTGTTTCCTTCCCTTCCTCCTCTCATTGGGGCCAGAAAGATCATTGCTATCCAAGTTGCATAGGGTTCAAAAGCTAAGAGAAGAATTTTTTTATCCTAGAAGCAACTGGAAACTACTAGGGTTTGTTGAATAGGGAATTCATGTGATCAGGTCTGCTTTAAGGAAAACAACTTTGGTAGTTGTGTGGAAGAGAGACTGGAGGGGGGAGGGACTCCAAATTAAGGGCCCAAGTAGGAGGTCATTTCAGTGGTTGAGAGGGGAGCAGAGATCAGATATGGGAAAGATAGTGAAGCCCAAAATGGTCACATTTTGCACCTAAATGAATGGGGGGAAGGGGGGGGACACACAAAGGAAGAATCCAGGACAATGCCAAGGTTACAAATGTGAAACAAAGGAATGATGGTGAAGCCTTTGATAGAAATAGGCAAGTTGGCCAGAGGGACAGATTTAAGAAGATAATGAGTTTAAACGTGTTGTTTGAAATGTCTGTAATAGGGGCCTGAGTCTCAGGAGAGACCAGGGATGGGTATAAAGATCTGTGCATCATCTGCACAGAAATAACAAGGTTGCTGAGAGAGAAGAGAAGGCCCAGGATGGAAGCTTGTGCAATACCTTCGTTAGGGGAATGTCGTAATAAGCCAGCAGAGAGTAGGGTTACAGAAATCTGGGGCAGGGGTATGGGGATAGGAGAGATGGACTGCAGATATGTCAGATACAGAAGAGGGGGTGAGAATCATTCCCCCTGAGAAAACCATTTGATGTGGTAGTTGAGATTATCAGTAACTTTGAGAGCTGTTTCAGTCGAGCCAAGAAGTCTGGGCCCATCTTGTATCAGCTAAGGAGAGAATGTGGAAAGAGTCAAAAGCCTTTTTGTAAAGTTTGGCTGAGAAAGATGGGAGACATAGAGGACAATAGCTGGAGGGGATCACAGGGGTTAGTGGAGTTTGTTTTAAGAGTATGGGAAACTTGATTGAAAATGCTCTTTCCCTGTAGTCTTATAAATGCTCTAAATCACTATTGATTAAAGAAATGCAAATTAAAACAACTCTGAGGAACCACTACACGCCTCTCAGATTGGCTAATATGACAAAAAAAAAAAAAAATGGAAAATCCTCGATGTTGGAGAGGATGTTGGAAAATTGAGATACTCGTGCACTGTTGGTAGAGTTATGAACTCATCCAGCCATTCTGGAGAACAATTTGGAACTTATCCAAAGGGCTATCAAACTTTTCGTGCCCTTTAATCAGATAGTGCCATTGCTGGGTCTGTAAACAAAGACATCATAAAAGAAGGGAACAGACCCATATGTGCAAAAACGTTTGTAGCAGCTCTTTTTGTTATGGCAAAGAATTGGAAAATGAGTAGATGCCCCTCAATTGGGAAATGGTTGAGTAAGTTATGGAATATGAAGGTTATGGATTATTATTGTTCTACAATGTTGAGCAGTCAGATTTTAGAAAGATTTGATTTACAAAGATTTACAAAATACGAACTGATGCTGAGGGAAATAAGCAGAACCAGAAAAATATTGTACATGACAACAAGTTTGTGTGATGTTCAACTATGATAGATTTGGTTCTTCTCACCAATTCAGTGATCCAAGGCAATTCCAATAAACTTTGAATGGAAAATGCCAATTGCATCCAGAGACAGTTATGGAGACTGAATGGAAATCATCACATGCTAGGTTCATTTTTCTTCTTCTTTTTTTTTTTTTCTCTCATAGTTTTCCTTTTGTTGATTTTTCTTCCCTCCCAATATGATTTATATGAATGTACATGTATAACCCCCCCCTCCAAAAAAAGAATATTGTTTTACATGTAACTGGGGAAAATTAGAAAAAGGGAAGAATTTTTAAAAAGAAAGAAAGAAAGTGCTTCTTCCAAGATTACCAGTGGTCTTTTAAGGGTGAAATCTAATAGTCTTTTCTCAGGTTTATCCTTCTTAACTTTACTGCAGCTTTTGATAGATATTTGGTCATTCTTTCTTCCTAGATATAGGATTCTCTCCTGCTTATTTAATCCTCAGTTTCCTTTACCTGGGTCATAGTTCATGTCCTACTTCCTTAGTGTAGGAGTTGTCCAGAAGTCCTGATCACTCAGATCTGCAGCCTCAGGATCACCCTTGACCCTTCCTCTCCACTCATCCAAGGTCTGATTTGGAATCTTGGCTCCAACATTTAATAGCTGTGGGACTCTGCCTCAGTTTCCTTGGTGATCTAATGAGTATAGTGATATCACCTACCTCACAGGATTGTTGTACAGTTCAGATGAAAGAATACATGGGACAGAAAACTGCAAAGTGCTGCCTGAGTGTGTGCTGTTATCTGCCCGATCTTGCCAATTCTGCTTCCAACTTTTTTTTCACCTGTCTTCTCTCCACTCTCACATTCTCAAACCTGTTCTATAGAAATGAGTTCTGAGTGGGCTTTGAACTTCCTCTAGCTGCTAAATTAATATTCCTAAGATTCAGGTTTTTCCTTGTTACCTTCTCCTTGCTCAGATGTTTTCACTCTCTCCCTATTGCCTTTATGATAAAAAACAGTCTTCAGGCTGGCATTTAAAGGCCCTCCTCACCTGGCTTCTGCCTTCCTTGCCAGTCTGTCTTCCTGTCACTCCTTTTCTTCTCTGTTCTCTGAGCTCAACAGGTACAAGCTGATCATTACCTGCCTGAAATGTACTTCCTTCTCCCCTGTCTCTTAGAACTTCTGTCTGTTCAAGACTCAGGCTCCTCCTACATGAAGCCATTACTGATCTCTTTAATTGCTAATGTTCTTCCCTCCTTAAGTTTGCCTTAATAATAGCTGGCATTTCCATAGCAATTGTAGCTTTACAGTGTATTTTACAAATATCTTGTTTTAGTGGAAAGAGCTTTGGACCTGGAGTCAGGAAGGCCCCAGACACTTAACTATCTGTGTCATCCTGGACATATCATTTAGCTTCTGTCTGCCTTGGTTTCCTCATCTGTAAAATGGGAATAATAATAACACCTGCCTTCCAGTGGTTATGAGGAGATGATAATGAGATAAGTGTATAAGTGCTTAGTCCAGCACCTGACAAATAGCAGGTACTTAATAAATTCTTGTCCCTTCCTTTTCCTCAACAATAACCACTGGAAGGTAAGTGTTATTATCTTCATATTATAGATGAGTAACTGACAAAGTTAAATATCTGGAGCCAGATTCTTTTATATGTGTTAACTAATGAAAGTAAGCTTCTTGCCGACAGCTCTTTGTCTTTGTATGTCCCACCTCATCTCTTATTTCATTGTATCACAAAGAGGAGCCTCTGTTCTTGAAAGGCTGTTCAAGTTCTGGTAGTTTCTACCTTGTTGGAAAGGCACGGGTGATGGGTGTGTTTCTCCTTTCTGAGAGCTAAGCCGGACACTCACATGATGAGGAATTCTTTTGCAGTCTGTGAAAGTACAAAAAAATACACAATGGCCCTTGGGGTACAGAAAAGTCAGTGTAAACACTCTGAAAGTGAAGTCTTTGTTCCAATACGTAACACTGAGGGAGCAGAATCATTTCGATATTAATCGTTTCACTGTAAAGAAAATCAGACAATTAAAGAAGGTTATACAAAATGGAAGGATAACTCACTTTGAAAAGTCACAAGGAGTCAACAGAGTTAGTTTTGAAGGGCATTCATCGGTGCAGGTAACATTCAATTCAGGAAGCATTTGAGTACCCACTGCTTCCTGGACACTGCATGAAGCACTGGGCATACACAGAGAAAAGCACAACAGCCCTTTCCTGAAGGAGCCTTCCTTCTGCTGAGAAGAGCAGCATGTGCACAGATGGTGCCGAAGGAATACAAAGGGACTTCCAGTGGATAAGCAGTGACAGCTGAGGCATTTGGAGGCTTTTGAGAAGAGGTGACATTTCAGCTGAAGCTTTAAATTAACTAAAGGATTCCAGGAGTGGAGGTGAGGGAAGGCATTCTGGGCTTGAATTTTCCCAGAGATAGAGCAAAAAGTGTGGTCCATGAGTTAGGCTATGGAATGTGTGAGGGAGAGTTGGTTTGGAAAGTTAGGTTGGAGCCAGTTTGTGAAGATGCCAAATAGAAGCTTACATTTTATCTTAGAGGCATAGGGAGCTATGAAAGCTTCTTGAGTAACATGAACAGACCTGTGCTTTAGAAATAGCAGTTTAGTACCTGCACGGATGATATATTGCAGAGTGGAGTGACTGGAACCAAAGAAATGAATTAGGAGGCTATAAAGGTCTTAAGCTGGGGTAGTCATAATGGTAAGTTTTTGTGAGAAGATGAAGAGGTAGAAATCCCTCTAAATTACTCCAACATTTATTTTGATACTTGATTCAAAAGTGGGAGTAAATGAGGATGGTAGAAAAATATATTAGAAGATATAAAATTTAGGAAGAAGAAATGATAAAGGAATAAAGTGTTAACAGACTTCATTCCTAAACCAGCTCTTTTTTGTATACTCATACAAGTGGAAATGGTACTAAAAAGGACAAAGATGAGAAAAGCAAATGGATAGGACCAAAATATATACAGAGATGCTGAGGGTGAACCAGTTTTGAGGGCATTTAGGGATTGATTTTCAAAATATATAGTGAAGGAAGGTAAAGGACTGCAAAAAAATCTCAGGACTTATGCTACTAAAAAGAGGTAAAGGTTCAAGGAAGGTTAGCACCTCTGGTTTGAGGACTTGCCTCCCCTTTTCAGGACTGCTCATCCTCCTTTGATGTCCACGTATTTCATGCAACTCTGACTTGTGGCTCTAAGAAGCTGTAATGTGCCAATGGCTGCACCCTAATAAACAATCTTGACTTACAGATTATATCAGATAGAGATATCTGAGGGGTCTCAAGCCCCTAGGTGAGTTGGGTAGGTTTCTTTCCTGGCAGAACCGTTGGATGTGAACAGTTTGTTCCAGTGACCATGAAAGAGGCTGAAGTAGGTACAGACTTTTAGAGCTTGGTCACACACCGGACACCGGGTCCTCCACTGTATTCTAGACCATCAATCAGTCATATCCTGACTTTTGTCACTGAACTTGAGTAACTCTGGAAGAGGAATAAGATTGATGATTTCGTGCAGTTCTGTCTCACTTAAATCTAATTCACACATTCTGATTCTAATTTATCTCATGATGTCATTGGTCCTCTTCAAAAATGAAGAACAACCAACAAGTAAAAAAGCTTAAGTCAAAACAATAACTACCATAATATAGGCCCATTTTACATCATATATTATTTTTTTTGTGACTATATACCTGTGCAATAATAATTCCCTTCTGAGTGAATTAAAGGGAATAAGCAACTTTTCACATCACAAGTGATGTTCCACAATAGACCACATCTTTACCATCGCATAATTGACTGGAAAATACGGAGTACAAGATTCTACTTCGCTTAATTGTTGCCACTAATTTTTTTTTTACATGGGACAGCAAAATTCTACCTTAAATGCTTTCTCCCAACAAAGTACCCCCATTTGTATTGCAGAATTATGCATACTGCCTTGATATGAGAGAAAACCTTGTTCAATGACCCCCTTGCAGAGCTCAGAGCAGAAAGGCAGCCATCAACTTTATATCAGGCTACTTTGGGAGCACTGAAATCTTGTAGGTTTCCAGCCCAAGTTGTTCTTTGGATCCCAGAATAATGCAATACTCAATACTCCAATAAAGTAGCTGCTGGACCACCCTTCTAGTTCTCCTGGCCCAGACATTCCCTTCTGGAAATTCACAGGGCCCATCCCTAACTTAAAGAAGCCAGAAGAATGAGCCAACCTCAAAATCCTACCATAAAAAAGATCATGGTGACAAGTACACTTGACATGTAAACCTAGAAGAAAACTACTCCAGGCAAAGGCTCTGAGAAAAACCCAGTTTGGGCAGAAATTCAACAAGAATTCATGAAAGAGGTGAAGTAAGCTTAAAATGTTTTTAATGTAATAGAATCCAAAGCTTATCTCAGGAAAAGACAAAAGTACACAGAAACTTTGGAGTGTAGACACAGAAGTCAAGAGCAGTCCAAATGGGTAATCACGAACAAACAATCTTAAAGGACTGAATAGGAATAAACTGTTTACGTTTTTCTATGGGGAGATGATACATGTGTTCCTTTTGGCCCCTTTCATCTCCAGGGTTTGGAATGCTTTCTATTAAGTCTTAATAGAGATGAGGAACATACTACACAGGAAAAAGAGGGGGAAATAGGAAAAATTATCCAAACAAGGTGGAAAGGGTCCTGGGGTTAGCGACGTTCTCATCTGAACTGCTTGAAAGAAGGACTTATACTTACATAGTTGGTTACAGAAATAAATTTCACTGAACAGGGCAGTGCAGGGGGAATAAAAAAAGGGGGGAGTAGACTAAGCAAAACAAATTAAAGATGTACAAAAATGTTTATAGCAGCCCTTTTTTGTGGTGGCAGAGAATTGGAAACTAAGGAGGTGCCCATCTCTTGGGGAACCAAAGCTAGTGCAGTAGTTTAGGCAAGATATGATGGGCTACTACTATTTCTAGGATGATAACTTTGTGGGGAGATCTACATGAGACATGTTAAGAAGGTAAAAACAAGATTTGACAACAGGTTGGATATGTGAGGTGAGTGCAAATGAGGAATCAAGAATCATCCTGAGTTTTCAGCTTAGTAACTGGAAGGTGATGGTGCTTTCGATGGTAGTAGGGAACCAGAAAGAGAGGAAAATATGAAGGGAAAGAGAATATAATGGGCCCTGTTGGGTACTTGTTGAGTTCAGATGCCTGTGAGATATCCATTTTGATATGCACAAAAATCAGTTGTTGACTCAATATGAGAGCTCGGGAGAGATTAAGACTAGATATATAGATTTGGTAGAATAAATGATGATTGAACCATTGGCAGCTGATGAGGTCACCGAGTTAGTGTGGAGGACAGAGGGATGGTGATGGTGGGCACATGCTTTGTGGGTGTGGCGTGGTTGGAGATCCAGCGGAGGAGACTGAGACTCATTCAGGCAGATGGGAGAGAGCCTGGAGAACGCAGTGTCAAGAAGACTTAGAAGGGAGGGTGTATCTCCTGTAAGTTCTTGTTAAGTCTTGATGAATGAATTACTCTCCAGATCTCCCAGTCTTGGAAGGTGAAGACCAAAAGTGTTGATTTTAATAAAATTTAAAACCAAAATACTTTAAATCTTGTATGGAATTTGTTATGATGGGAATTGGATTTGACAACTAATTTCTATCAACTTGAGAGTGAAAATCTTGTCAAAAGATATGTACTTCATAAATTAAGCTGATTTTGAACGTGTGAATCATGTGGAGATGATGTGACCTCGCCAGTATCTGTCTTCTCTTTGCCTGTTACAGAACGAGCAGGCCTTTGAGGAAGTCTTCCAGAATGCCAACTTTCGTTCCTACACATTCAGGATTAGAGTCAAACTGGAGACTTACAATGTAAGTAAACTCCCCTGGGAATGAGGAGGGCAGGGCCGGGGGGGGGGGTCACTAGGCTTCTTTCCTCCGCATTCGTGCAGACAGCTGAGCCCCTGCTGTCACCTGTAAGGTGAAGGCTCTAGAGGGCTTTGCAGGCAAAGTCTGTGATTCTCTGGGTGTGTAGGGTGTGTAGATCTTCAGCCCATTGATTAGAGTGGCTTAGAAGTCAAGAGAGGGAAGGGGGGTGGGGGTAGGAGTGGGATCAGGAGGGAGCCCTCACCCATGGCTCTTCTTCCCAGGACGAATCTCGCATCAAGGCCTCTGTTGTGGACGTGAAGCCTGTAGATTATAGGGAATATGGCAAGAGGCTCATCATGAACATCAGGAAGAACGCGGCGGCTCGGCAAATGTGAGAAGAATGTTGCCTATTGGGCAGAAGTTTGACACTTCCCAGAATGACCCCAGAGCTGATGTGAAGTTGATCTCTTCCCACCCCTGTGTGACAATTAAGCTTTAGCTGCACGGGGCAGAGCTGCCCTTTATGGTGGACTAAGCAATTTCCTTTGTCGAGTGAGCCCGGAACCCCTTGGTAGGTAAAGAGGCATGTGCTCAGATATTGTGACCCCTAAACCATGTCAGACTTCAGGGGCCAGTCTCGCTCGCTGTTGTACCAGTTGTCACTGCCATTAGCTCCAGGTGTTTGTTGATTTTATTAAGATGTCATTATCTTTAGGCTGGAGTCCTGTTCAAAGTAATTAGCCCTAAATCTGCAGCCAGCAGAATAAATGGTATACCCGAGGTTTCATTGCTCCAGTTGGTGACACTTTTGGAACTTTCTGGGAAAGGAATTGGGAACGCAGTGCTACAGAGCAGTCTGAAAAAGACCTGAGTGTGCTCACGAGTGTTTACGCCTAGAATTCAAAGGCTTCCTCCTCCTGGAGGTGCCACGTTGCTGTTAATGCCTGGAATGGCAAGACGGCAGAATTATTAATCAAAGACGTATCTCTTATATCTGAAGAATATCCTTCCTTCAGGGTTTAATAGACTGAGTCAGATGGGCCTGATATTAATCAAAATTGTCTCTTCTGAGGAAGGCTGATAAGCATTGACTCACTGTCCCCCAGGGAAATCTAGGCGACTACAAAGCATTGCTTGAGTTTTCACTTCAATTAACATCACGTTTTGAATTGATGATTGTACACGTTTCCTACCTGTATATATTTCTTGCATTTGTATGTTTCACTTCTTCAATTTTGGTTGAAGCTGTGTTTAAATAAGGAGAGAATTATAAAGAAGGGGGAGGGGGAACCCTCTGTTTCTATTGCTTTGTTTCAATAAATAGTATATTTAGATCTCTGTGAATCCTACTTTCTTTGAACTCAAAAGGGTTCTACTTACTGGAAAGCAATTAATTAGCCTTCATAATAAATGTTCACTTGGGGGAGATGTTAACTTATTACGAACTCTAAGATTAGACGGAGGCATAGAGATCTCTATTCCTGATGTTTGCAGCCCTGAAATTTATCTTTAAAAGAAAAAAAAAAAAGATATGTTTTGTGCCCAAGAATGCTGATGATCTGGCACTTTGGGGATTTTATTGACGTTTACACAGCAGTCTAAAACCAACCAGGCTTTGAAATTTGTACAGACAGTGAGCTAGTATAGAAAACAGTAATTATGCTACTGGGCTTTTCAGTCAGCAGAGCATGCTTGCTCTGTGTGCTTCTAATCACATTAATTATGCGTCCGTTGGCTGCAGCTCACAGCTTGGCATTTGCTGCACATCCCTTCGACTATCTAGGTAGTGTTGCAGACCCACTGCAGCCTTGTGAACTGGATTTTAATTTATGGAGATAGGGTTCGGGAGGCTCTTTCTTGAGCCCCTGGCTCAGTCCCTGTTGCTTTCTGGGGTGTCCTCTTTGTTTTCAGGGTCTACAAGCTTGAGGCAAAGGAATTCCACTTCTGAGAAGGGACTTGAAGGGCATTTTTTCTCAGGACCATTAATTGCTTGGCCAGATTCCTCCTGTAACTGCCTTCGTCTCTGAAGGTGGTGACAGAGTTGCTCTGGCTTCTCTTGCTGAGGCCTCCGGATTTTTTTGGGTACAATTGCTTGTTTCTCCTGACCTTGCTTATAAAGCATCAACTAGAAAATTATAGTCTTCAGCACCTCTCTGGATTGACAAATTGTGGGTGAGAAGGGATGATCTATCTTTCCATCTTGTAACTAGTTGTTCATACTTGTTCTTCCTTGCCTTCCTCCCCTTCCTCCCCCTTCCTCCCCTTCCCCATATCTTTCTGGAGGAGAAAGGCTGCGTTCCCCAGGTGTTCATGTGATGGGCACCTGAGCATTGAGCCCAGCGTGTATCCTCTGGTCCCTGGTGAAGGATGGGCTATTACTGTACCATGTGATCAGACCAGCAGTTCCTGTGTTGTGATTTGGGGAGGCGTTCTTGCAAGAGGCTTCCTCCAGGGAGAATTTTTAGCAGATTTCCCTACTGGAAATCAGATCACCAATGGAGAAACATCAGAAACTGGCTCCACTAGTTTGCTTTTAAGAGCTTCAAGTCCCCAAGGATCTCCTAAATAGATTCTGGCCCACAGTCCTTATAATTCTCTTGGCTTCAGTCAGAGGAGCGTTGCTGTTGTTCTATCTCACATCTTTCACTTAGAGATCAATGCCTCTGTCACGTCTACCATGACATCAGTGTTAAGCAATTAGGGAAAAAAATCTAATCATTTTGCCTTTATTTTAAATGGTTCTTGAATTCCCTTCAGTATCATTGTGAGTGGTGGGGGAAAAAACCCAAAAGCATAATAATCCGATTTCTGTCTATATTTCCAGTGTTTTATGCTTTCCATTAAAGCCCTGCTTGTCTCTAGTGTGTTGTGCTGACTTTTTGAACTGCAGGGTCAAAAATCCCTCGCCTTGTTTTCTGAGTGGCCTGTCTTTGAAAAGAATAAATATTATCGATCGTGGTATTTAATACACTAATGAAACCCACGGTTATTGACTACGTAATTAATATACTGTCTGAAAGTGAAATTTGGCAGCACACTATAGAAAGGTTATATTGACTTGCATTTCTTTGGCAATATGCCTTCTGGGTTTATTTATAGAAAATGAAACAGGTTGCTCCTCAGGTAGCAATTCAGTCCAGCCCTCTTTCCTGCTTTTCACTTGTTAGAAAGCTGTTCCCTCTACTATGATTTCCTCTTAGTGGAAAAATTTCACCTCTCCCCCCCTCCCACTCCTTCAATTGCTTCTCTGCCAGATTTGCCCACTCTTAGCCTCACTCTTCCTGATAATTTTCTGGCTTTTGGGGGGGTGGGGAAATCAGAGTTTTCCTGAAGGAGCATTCTATTGAATTGGTGGTTCTTGTCATTATTGATTTCCTACAAAGGAAACTTTGTCCATGAGAATCCATTTCACTTGACTTACTAATTAAACAGATGTTAAAGGAAAAAAAAAAACCAGTTTGAAAAGTTATCTTGATAAACTATTCCAGGAAGAGGGCAGTTTTTTTTTTTTTTCTTTTTGCTGAGGCATTTGGGGTTAAGTGACTTTCCCAGGGTCACACAGCTAGGAAGTGTCTGAGACCAGATTTGAACTCAGGTTCTCCTGACTTCAGGGTTGGTGCTCTAACCACAAGAGGGCAGTTTCTCAATCTTTTTTGACAAGACTTGATATATTGGAGTGTTGTGATGATGCACACACATCTGCCTTACTAGGTTTAAAGTTTTTCCAAATCACTCTCAAACTTGGCCAGGCACCATCCTGGGTCCGGTTGGCGGTCCATGATCCAGGACTCAGGCCTGAAGTTAGGAAGAAGTTTCAGAGCTCCGATTTTATGATCATATGGCCAGAATTGACCTTTCAGAAAGTGTTTGTAGATTTGAATTTGTTGGCTGTGCATTGAATTTTTGGTTCGAGGTTCTGTAATTTTCAGTCTTTTCTTGTCACTTTCTCTAGGCAATCAATTAATTTTTGGCTCATATTAATTTTTAATGAGACCAATATTGACTAAGATCTATCACCTGTTCTAAGCTATTAATTCTTCTTGCTGTACTTTCCTCTCCAGCTGTCATTTCATGCTGTGCTTTGTATCTGTTGCTTCATTTCTTCCAGGTATTCTTGTAGTGCTCATAATCAGGACATTCTTTTCTCTAAGGCTGTCTTTGAACTTTTAAGATAATACTCTTCTGGGTTCACCTCTTGGGCTTCTCTCAATCTATAATATTTCTTCATCGTGTTCCTCATTTTCTTCTGTTGATTCTTATTTCTGATCTGGATTTTTCTGTTCCCTCCCATGGTGCGCTTCTTGGATGATATGAGCAGATCCTGTTTGATCTTAGATGTGGTGACAGAAACTAGTTCCCACCTTCTTCAGGAATTCTTGTATTTTAGTCCAATTTCTTGGTGGCTAACTTAGATTTTTGTCATCACCCTTTTCTTGATCCTTTTCTTTTCCTCCTTGCACAGTCCTGAATCCAGAAGTGGTTTCATCCCTTCCTGTGACCCTGAGAAGCCAAGGCCTCTTGTGAAATCCCAGGCATGTTTCCCTGGTTCTTAGTGCTTGGGCAGCTACCTGAGAACAGACTCAATTAGTTCCTGCTGTGGCTTGGGTCAAGGTTTCTGAGCTCTGGTCGTGTCCTGGATCAGGCTGCCGAGATCCTGTTCTGGGCTGCTCTCCTGCTATGGCACCTGTCATCTCTGAACACTTGTGTTGGTCAAATGGTCTTTGTCCTACCTGATCCTTTCCATATTCCAGTAAAATAGGTCATAAAAATTTGTTCTCATTTCACAGATGAGAAAACAGGCTTAGAGAGATTATGGATCTGGCTTCCAGTTAGTTATATGGGGAATGGGGTTGGGGGGAACCTTGATCTCACCTCCCTTGACTCTCAAACTTGGCCTCCTGTGGCTGTACCATGCTGCCTCCTTCCTTCTGGTTATTCAGATCAGTATTTAGGATGGCAGTTTGCTAAGTTATCAGAAAGCATGCAATCAAATTATCTGACAAGTATTTGTTCCCACTTGTTCCTTAGGAGTTTCATAAAACTCTGTTAGGTTTTATGAAGTTAATGTGAAAGCTTTGTATTCTAGGGATACACCATCCCCCAAAGCAAGATTTCCTTAAAATGGAAAAAAATAGATATACTTTATCTTGGGGGAAAAAATTATCCTAGATTTTTGCATAAACAGAAACCTACTTGAGGGGAGTGATCTGTTCTTTTGTTCTAAAAACAAACATTTCACTCACTTAACAAGAGTATATTTGAATACATATTCATGGACCTATCATAAAGGAGAATATTATAGCCGCAGAGGAAAATTGTATAAAATTATAGATTGAGTTGTGAGGAATCTCAAAAACCATTGAGTCCAGTCTCCTTATGTTATTCTCAGGCCTGAGAATAACAGAAGACCAGAGACCCAGGATCATCAAGTATCTAAGGTAAGATTTGAACCTAGGTTGTCTGAATCTGAATCGAGGGCTCTTTCCAGTTCCCTCCACTGAGTGCAGAGGGACAAAGTGCTATGAAGAATTTGAAGTGAGAGCAGGGTTGATGGAGGAGGCCGTCATGGGCCTGGAAACTGCCTGGTCTTGAAGAAAGAGAAGCATTTCAACAATTGATCTTAAGGGTGTGAGTGCCTGGGGAAGGGGCTGGTGCAAGGCCTTGGATGGGGAAGGACGCAGGGCAAAAATCAGGAAACAGGCCATTTTGGTTGGAATAGAGAATTTTTCAAAAGAAAGTAGAATGAAATGCCACTGGAAAGGCTGCTGGGAAACAGATTGTGTGCCTTAAGGGCTGGGTTAAGGACTTTGATTTTATCCTCTAGGTAATGAGAAATCCCTAAAAGTTTTTGAGCATGGCAGTGACATGACCAAGCCCGTGCATTAGGAAGATTATTTTGGCATTGGTGCGAAGGATGGATTATAGCAGGGAGACGGTAAAGGCAGGAGGGCCCATCAGAAGACTATTACAGATAGTCCAGCTAAGCAGGAACAAACAGGGACAGTGGCAGGGGAAACAGACATGGGCAGATGGGCAGAAGATTATTGCCAAGGTAGAATCATGGTAGCAGCAGATTGAATGCTACTGGGGATTAGGGAAAGAGAAGAGTAGGAAATCACTCCAGGTAGCATTTCTTATCTGCATAGAGATGGTGCTTGAAATCATGGGAGCTGATGGGTTCACCAAATAAAATGGGGCAGAGGAAGAAGAGGAGAGGACCCAGGACAGAGCCTTGGTTACTCCCAGGGTTAGCAGGTTGAAGGTCTGGCAGGAGGAGGACCAGGAAGAAGCAGTGTCCCCAACAAGAAGAGGGTGATGAATAAGCTCAATAAGAAGAAAAATGGAGAAAAAGCTGATGGATTTGACAAGAGATTATTGGTAGCTTCAAGGTCAGAAGCAGAGTGGTGCCATTGATAAGAAGAGGGGCAAATTTAGAAAAGATGAGTTGAGTTTTCGATCTACTGAGTTTGAGGTCCCAATAGGATATAAAAATGGAATTGTCCCAGCATCACCTCCTCCCTTCTCATTGATTTTCTTGAGTTTCTTCATTCTCCCCTCATCCTCTGCCTAGTTGTTCTTCCTAAAGCACAGATGAGACCCTAACTTCCCTCTGCTTGAGAAGCCCATTCTGATCTCTGTTGATTGGATAAAATGGAAGCACCTGTCATAACTTGTATAGCCCTGCTCAGCCTATCTCCAGAGCATCCTCCTCTACACTCTGGTTCAGCAGCTTTCTCTTTGTTTCTTGTATACAGCCCTCCATTTCCTGTCTCCATGCCTTTACCTTGGCAGCACCCACCCTCCCCTACCCGGAATGCCCTCTATCCTCAGCTACTTCACAGAACCCCTTGCTGCCTTGAAGAAACTGCTCAGGTACAACCTTCTCCACCCTGACAACTGTTTCCTCCTTCCTCTCCAAATTATCTTGTGTTGAACCACTTTATATTCTGCTTTCTTTTTGTGCTATATCTATTTACTTGTGAACCCTCTTGTATTTCCCATCAGGATGTAAGCACCTTGTGAGTAGAATCCCATTCTTTGTCTTTGTGTCATTAGGTCCTGGCACACAGGGCAGTCATCCACATGGGTTTAGGGCCTGAACCAGTGATACCATTTGTATTGGGAATTGCTGAAGAGGAATTTTTATCGGCATAGGGCAGCACCTTCTCTGTACCTTGGAGAATTGCCTGGAGCATAGATAGCTGTAGTAACCTGCCCAGGCTCACACTGCCAAGATTGATGGCAGAATCAGCAATTGAACTCTGAGACCAGCTATCTGGCCACTGTGCTGTGCTCTCATTGGAAGCTATGGGAGTCGAAGGAATCACTAAGGGAGTAGTTGCAGAACAAAAAGTGAGAGAGGAGATGATCCTCATTTCCTGGTGTGAGTTACTAAACTACTAAATGAGAAAAATACTGTAGATATAGTTTACCTAGAGTTTAGCCAAGCTTTTGACCAAGTTCCTTATCTTATTCTTGTGGAGTAGATGGAGACTAGTGGACTGGATAATTATATAATTAGCTGGATTCAGCCCTGGTTGGACAACAGGAATGGAAGGCTGCTTGTTGAATGGTTGTATGTGGCATGAGGCACCCCAGGGAACGGCTGGTCCTGTGCTGTTCTGCATCCTTATTGGTAACTTTGATGAAAGCCCATGGAAGGGCTCGTTCTTCCAGTGTGCATGCGACATAGAAATAACTGAGCTGAGTCTATTAAGAAGGGATTCAATTAGGATAAATAGTCTTACTTGGGTACCCCCCAAATCAATATCATACATGCTACAGGGGTGGGGAGAGCATGGTTAAATAGCAGTTCTGAGAAAGCTCAGAGGCTTGAGTGACTGTAGGATCAGCGGGAGACATCAGTGTCATGGAGCAGCCCAGAAAAATGTCGTGATCTCGGGCTCTGTTGGGAGTGTGAAGCAACGACCTGAATGCACTCTGCCCTTCTCAGACCTCAGCTGGAGGATCGTCTGCCCTGGGTACCATGTTTGAGAAGGATGCTGAGAAGCAGGAGAGGGACCAGCATGATGAAGGTCTTTGAGGCTGCATCATGTGAGACTGTTGAAGGATCTGGATGTGTTGAGGTCAGAGAAGAGGTGGGGAGAAGGGGGTGGACAGGAGAGCTCTTCAGATATGTGAAGGAGGTAACTGATTCTATGGCAGAATCCAGGGACAATGAGTAGAAGCTGCCAAGGGGAAAATGTAGGGTTAAGATCAGAAGGAGGAAAAAAAGATTCCTAATGCTGTGAGATGTCCCAGAGTGAGGCAGGCTGCCTCGAGAAGGGATGGTCTCCCCGTTCTTGGGCATCTTAAATGGATGACCATTTGTCAAGTATATTATGGTGGGAGTTGAACTAGATACTGTGGAATCCTTACTCTTAAATATTGAGATTCTAAGAATAGAGACCTGTGGGTTATGGGTGAAATCCCACTCAGAGTATAGGAAGAAAATCAAATTAGTAAAAGTTAGCAAGAATGTGTAGTCAGCTAACGTAAGAGTGTGTCATATGAGTAAAAGTGATAACAAGGAGGGGGTGGTCAGTATCATTGAAGCTTATTTGGGGGTGATCAGTAGTATCAAAGGCTTTTTTGGGAGTGGTCTGCAGCATCAAAGGCTATTTAAAGGGAAAAGAAGATGAGAACCAAGAAAAGAGCATTGTTTTTGACAACTGTGTCATTGGTGAGAATGAAGTCCAAATCTCAATGTTTTGAGGAGATGGTGGGGAAAAAAGAGGTAAACTACTCTTCCTAGATACTTAATGAAGAACTAAAAAAGAGAGAGTGGATGATCTGTTCCAGAGAGTGTGGATCCTTGTTCTGAATTTTGAAGTCACCAGGGCTAATGGCCTCATTCGGGATGAAATGACTAAGCAGGAGTTGGGAGAACGTGCAGGAGGCTGGCTGATGAGACATTTGGAGAACAAACCACGAGCCTGGTCCACCAAGAGATCTGTATCAGTGATGGGCCCAGATGGCTTGAATTCCCAGCAGTGGTTCAGTGGTGGTGGCAGAGGAAATAGCTGAGAAGAGAGCCTGCCAGCACTAGAGAGGGAGTGCCAGGTTCTGCTTAGTTCTGGGGCACAGAAGGAGCATAAAAGGTAGGAATCCGGGTGGGAGAGAGTCTGTAAGCAATAGCCAGGAATGGTGAAAGAAGGAGCAGCAGGGGGGGCAGGGATCAAGACCGGTTGAAATGAGATGTACCACAGGTTCGTAGAGCGTCCTAAGTGCAAAGCAGATTGGTTCACAGTAGTAAAATTGGGTCCCCCTCCCTTTCTAAAAACTGGTTTTAATCTGCCAAGATCTGTTTTCTCAGTTTCCCCTCACCCCAACTGAGATCACAAGGAGAAAAACTCAGCCTATTGTGATCAAGTAGGGTCGATCAAAACAAATTTCCACGTTGGCCATATCCAGAAACATGTCTTGTTCTGAGACCAACCTCTGTGTCAGGAGGCGGATAGCGTGTGCATGACTACGCCCCTGGAATTGTGGTTGATCATAATGCTGATAAATGGTCAGCTCACTAGTGTTTCATCACATTTATATGCCATGATTTGTTCATTCCTTAATTTATGGACACTCCTTGGATCCCCATCCATGCTCTCTCAAAAAGAAATATAAATATTTTTATCCATACTTAGAATTTGTTTTGCTTAGAACCGTTTCCTCCCTTAATCTATCCTCCCTCTGATTCTCCTCCCTTCTTGCTTTTTCCCTTTTATTTTCCAGCTGAGTGAAATTCATTTCTGTGTGTGTTCTTCCTTCTTAATGGTTCAGGTATCATCCAGTCTCCCCACCCTCTTCTCTTTGTTAGTATAAATATTTACTTGTGTACTCTTATTACCTAGGGTAATTTCTTTTTTCACTGTAGTATCTTCCTCTTCCCCTTTCTTTCCATTTTTTTTCGTAAGATCAATTCTAAGTACATAAGACATAACAGAACCACTCCCAGGCCTTGTCTAATTGGTCTTGCTCTTTGAACCTTGATGAGTTCCAAGGGGACACGTCATTTCCCCATATTGGAATGAAGGCAGTTTATCCTTGTTTAATCCTTTATAATTGTTCATTTGAGTTAACTTTGCGTGCTTCTCTTTGCGTTTGTGTTTGAACTTCTATGTTTCTAAGCAGGAATACTTGAAAGTCTTCTCCTTCATTAAAGATCCATTTTTTCCCCCTGTAGGTTTATGCTCAGTTTTGCTTATTTTGGGCTGTAAATCTATATCCATTGCCTTCTGGAATGTCACATTCCAAGTCCTCTGCCCCTTTGTAGTGATGGCTGCTGAATTATGGGTGATCCAGACTGTGACTTTTCAAATCTTCAGTTCCTTCTTTTTTGGCTGCTTTTGGTATTTTTTATTTGACCTGGAAACTCTGGATTGTGGCTATAATATTCCTAGGTGTTTTCATTTTGGAGCTTCTTTCAGAAGAGAATGGCGGATTTTTTGTTTCTATTTTACCCTCTTGTTCTAAGATCTTGGCAGTTTTCTTTTACAATTACTCAAAATAGAATGTTTGGGTTCTTTTTTTGAGGCAATCCAGTAATTCTTAAATTATCACTCCTCAATCTGTTTTCTAGGTCACTTGATTTTTTGTTTGTTTGGATTTTTGTTTTGGTTTTTTTTGCTAAGAGAGATTTTACGTTGTTTTCCTTTTATTCCCCCTAGCCTTTGACTTCATTTTAATACTGTTGCCTTATGAAGTCACTGATTTCGATTAGGTCCATTTGAATTTTCAGGGAGGTTGTTGCTTAGGCAAGGTTTTAAACATCTTTTGCCAAGCTGTTAATTCTTTTTCTAGTTCTTTCTTTCGTAGCTCTCATTTATTCTCCAATTTATTCCTCAAGCTCTCTTATTCCATTTATAAAAAGATTTTTAAAGTCTTGCTTTATCTCTTCCAGGAATTCTAATTGAGTTTGTGCCCAAGCTGTGTTTTCCTCTGAGGCTTTGCTTGTAGATGTTTCAAAGTCATTCTTTTCTTTTGCATTTGTCTTGAGTGGCCCTGCCACCATGATAATTCATTATAATGTGCCCCCCCTTTTTGTCTCCCATTCTTTCACCATAATTCTGGCTTCAGATTTGCTGTTAGGGTCAGGCTTTGCAGCACTTCTGGAAGGAAGGTCTGGGCTGGTCTCTTACTGTTTTCTTGAGATATTGATTGTCGTGTTATTCAGGGATCTCAGAGTCAGGCTGGGGACCTGCAAGTTTTCAGTGCCCCCTAAGGAGTCTGATTCTGGGCAAAGTCTGACTGCTGCCCCCCAGTCTAAGCTCTGCAAGTTCTCAATTTGGGGCTGTTCAAGTGTAGGGTTCTGCTAGACCCCCACCCCTATAAGCCTGCTGGAAATGAGCTGTTGGGTTAAGTGCCCTGGTGTTGCTCTGGAGGAGCTCCAATATGGGACCTCCTCTTGTACTGGTGCAGCCTCCCCCTGGGGGCTGGAGCACCCCAACCTCCTGCCCCCAGGCAGCCCCAGCATTTGCTGGCCTAGACCAGACCAAAGACACTGTCATTTTCTGGATTTTTCCATTTCCAGAATTTGTCCAGTGCGTTTTATAGATCTCTTTGGAGACATTATGGATGAGGATCTCGGTCATACTACTTCTCTCTACTCTGCCATCTTTTTCAGGGCCCCTCATTAACCATTACTGTTCAATTTTTTTTTCTGGGTGTGTCCATCACGTTCCTGATACTTTTACCTCAAGAACATCCCATCTGGATTACATATAAAAGATGTTCTAAATCATGTCTAGAATGGAGCCGTCTCTCCCCGGCCCTTCTGCAACCTTAGAATTATCCTGCACTTTTCCATCTTTTTCACTCCTGATAGCCAGTCAGTCCCTTGCCAAGTCTCCTCAGTTCTGCCTCCCCTAGTTCAGGCCTTCAATCCCATCTTGCCTGGGCTATCACAGCAGCCTCCTGATTAGACGTGCAGCTTCCAACCTCACCCCTCCTAATCCGTCCTTCACACAGCTGCCAAAACAATCTTCCTGAAGTACAAATGTGACTGCACTGGCTCTGCCCAAGAAGCCTCTTCATTGGCTGCCTACTGCCCGGAGGAGAAAATACCAACCTTTGGCATTTCCAGCCCTTCACATTCTGACTCCGGGCTTGTTTCACAGGGTTCCCCTTTCCAGACAAACTGGCCCACCTGCCGTCCCCCAAGTTGGCATTCCATCCCCCCTGGCTGGACATGGTCCTGCAGTAGCTACTGCACCAGCTTCTATGGGAAGCCTTCCCTGGTGCCCCTAGTTTAGGGTGCTGTCCTTCTCCAATCCTATTTGCATTTACCTGTTTATATATTTTTTCCTCTGCCCTCTCACTTCCACCCCCAATAGAACATAAATACAAGTCCCTTCTGCTCTGGGTCTGCATCCCATGACCTCCCAGCATGGGTTCCCTACCACGACCCCCTTTTGGAGTCCCTGCTTTCAAATCCCAGAACTTCAAGGGGTTTCTAAGTCTAATGAAAGCAAACAGAGGCTTTTTTTTTTGGTTCTCTTCCCTCCTCTAGGCCCTTTGTACACCACTCCTATTGGCCCCCCTTGGCCATTTGCAAACCTCAAATATCTAACCATTTAATGAGCTCTAACTTGTGGCCTTCTTTTTCCCTAGTCTTGCCTTCTGCTAACATTTATCTGCATTTATATACGACCTCTTAAGGTTTGCCAAGCTCATTTGGCCCTCGCAGTGATCCTCTGGGGTGGGTTTTATAGGCATTCTCCCCATTTCACAGATGAGCAAAATGAGGCTTAAGTTGATACACATCTGACATCAGAGGCAGGATCTCTCCAAGTCTCCAGCATTCTTCCACAAAAAGCTTTCTCAATAGCTGTAGGCATTGGCCCCCAGTGCTGTCTGTCTACAAGTTGCAAACCAGCCAAGCACAATTATAAATTCGATATGGGAGGTGCTAAGGTGGGCAGCTCTATTCCAAGCATTATGGTGTGAAACATGAGACTTGTCCTTGAGAAACTTACAGTCAAGGTGGGCAAATAAAACACATGAAATTTGTAGAGAATCAAAGCAGGAGAAAATTAATACTGGATGAGAAGCCATAAGAATATGGTATTTTGTGTGTGTGTGTGTGTAATATATGTATATATATATATATGTATATATATATATATATATAATTTCCTGTGAGCTCCATTGTTATGTTATTATATACTACATATGGTATTATATACCATAATACATTACATGGAATATATACCATATATATATATACCATAATACTATATGTGGGATATATACCATAAGAACAATGAAGCTCATAGGAAAGAGCAATTCTAAGAGTTTTTAGAGGAAGGTGGTCGTTGGGGGGATATAAGACTTTCTTAAGGTCAGAGTCTCTGGGATCTATGCAGATCTCTATAAACCCTGCAGTTCCTGGGAGACTTGTCTGCCATTATTGGTGGTTGATTGACAGATGCAGCCATGAGAATACTAAGTATGTTGGGGTGAAGGATATGAATAAGAACAGCATTTTCTCCATAAAGTCATGTATGATGCAACAGGGGAATTTGTCCTGGAGAGCACCAGAGGTCTCATAAAGAGAGTACGCTGCATCACTTTCCAATGAGCTGGTGGGTGTAATTGGGACTTGAAACCACCAGGACACATTTGCAGCCTTTTTAACTTTGTGGGGGTTCCTGTTTCCTTTACCTTGCAATTCCCCACATACTACCTATTGATAAATCTCAGAATGTATAATTTTCCTGAAAATGGAATCTTTTTTTTTTTATTTATTTTTTTAAGACTTTAATATACCATGTGAGGAGATTGTTTCTTACAAGCCAGGTGAGATTATTTTTATCCAGTTCAAAAGTGATCATGTAAACTTTTTTAATAATTGTAAGCCATTCTTATAAAATTCTCCCAGCTCCCAAGGGTATTACCCATTTGGTAATTGGAGCTTGTGCTGTCATTAAAAATGACAGCTTTCTCAGATAACAGTCTTGGTGCTTGTAAAATGCAGATAACCTAACCTATATTTAACTTGTATGTGGTACAATTTCTTTTCATTGGTTAGGTAACCCAGGGCCCAGTGCTCACTCAAGTAGGAGAGTACACGGCGGGTAGTATCAACTTTTTGTGCTCATGAATACCCTACCCTGAGACTGAGCTAGAACAAGAGACTTTTAAGAGAGAGAGAGAAACAAAACCCAAAAAACCACAATTGGACTCTCTTCTCTCCGTCTCTCTCCAGTTGACACTGCTGTTCATGTTAACATTTATTTATATCTTCAGTCAGCTATGGTACAAAGGTCATTTCCGTTGGCCTAAAATTTTAGAGGCTTATGTGTTTGCCTCTAAAAAAAAAAAAAATCCTTTCAGCTCTTTTTTGAGCTTGTAACCCCAAACTTGTTGTTGCGTTCCCATAATCCGCCCTCAACTTCTTCCTTTGTCATTTATTTAAAATTTGAACAGCTTTACAAGGTGCATCCTTATTAATGAGTTCATGTCTTCTAATGGGTTCCTCTCACCAGGCTTCAAGCTTTCCATAAAGGAGCCTCTAATTAAACAGAAAATGGTTTGTCTTGCCTAGCGACTTCCCCTGAATCAAGCAGTCAATTTAGGAGATAGCAACATCCCTCTTTATAGCTATGATTTTTAATAATCTGCTATCAGAGTGGATTCTCTCCGCCAGCTGTTTGTCGTCCTCTTCCCTTCGCCCCCTCCCTTCTCTCCCTCTTCATCAACTAAACCAGGATGAAGCCTTCCTTGTCTCCATTTCCATTTTTCTCTCTGGTTCAGGATCGTACATCTTGTTTAAGAGCCCCAATCTTTCCTCCCCGCCCCGACCCTCCCTGGTGCTGCTGTCAGGAAGCCTGACTATTTACAGGGAAGGCACGTGCAGGTTTTCAGCTGTCAGTCAAATGGGTCTCATGTTGGGAGAAGGGCTGAATGGCTCTATTCCCTTCTCCATTTGATGGAGAATTGGAGGTGTTTAGGCAGCCTGGCTGGGAGAGCACCGTTCCACAGACAGATGTGCAAGCCACAACCACGTTGCACATGCCGTTAATAGAAACCCGGAGCTCCCAGAGCCAAGGCTCACATTGAGTGTGTTATTAAATGCGGGTGACTAGAAGGGGAAAAAAAAAGGCAGAGCCCTCTTAATTAGAGGGAGACATTTCCGAATAGTAATCGTGTGCTGTTCCTGGCGTAATTGTCACAGCAAATTACCAGTTAGGTTAAATATTGAGCTGGTGGGTTTAGTGCTTCAATTATGTGCTCCCACCCCGCCCTCCCCAACACCCACTCCTCCCAGCACGACCCCCACCCCCTCCACATCTGACTTGATCTCCTGCCAAATTTTGGCTTCGGAGGGAGACTCGGAGAGGACGAGCCCGGCAGTGGACAAAGGAACTCGTGCTTGGCGCGGGCGGGCAGCGTCCTAGGCCGATGGGAGGCCGAAAACCCGGGTTCAAGTCCTTCGGGGTACTCCTCCTCTCTGGGTCTCCTAGTTTCCCCTGTAAAACGAAGGAATGGGGCTAGACTGTCTCTTAGAGGTCCCTTCCAGATGTTACAGTCCTTAATTATATTCCAGAGACATTCAGATCGGAATATAAACAACAGTCTGGAGGGCTAGATGGATGGCAGGCGCCGGGACGGAGTGGATGCGTCCAGATGCGGCCTCAGACATTCACCAGCTGGCTGACCCTAAGCAAGTCGCGTCTTTGCCTGCCTCAGTTTCCTCCCCTGTAAAATGGAGTGCTAATGGAGCTGTGAAGGGCTTAGCCCGGTGCCGGGCGTGAAGTTAACCATCACCGTAAGGGTCACAGTCAGGGGCCTCCGAGCGCTTCAGCCTTAGGATCAACGCTCTTCTAGGCTGGAAAACTGTTCTCGGGGCTCGGAGGGGGAATCCAAAAGAAACTTCACTTTAATTATATTGTTTTCTTTAAAATGCATTGGCAAGGGGGCAGCTGGGTGGTACAGTGGTTAGAGCACCAGCCCTGAAGTCAGGAGGACCTGAGTTCAAATCTGGTCTCAGACACTTAAACATTCCCTACCTGTGTGACCCTGGGCAAGTCACTTACCCCCAATTGCCTCAGCAAAAAGCAAAAAAAAAAAGCATCGGCAAAGACAGCATAAGATTGCTCAGCTTCTGTGTCTGAGGTGCCTTGTGGGGTCGCCGGTAGAAGAGCAAACAGACAGACTCTCGATAGCGCTCCCCGGGGAAGGCGTCTGGTGGAATGGGGCTGAGACGGCGGGCAATGGAGGAGGGGAGTGGGAACTGCGTCCCAAGCTGGGGAAGGGAGAGGCTCAGAGGTGGGAACGAGTGCCGAGTGGGTCTGCTCGCCCGGCAGAAGAATGGGGTTGGTGAGATGGAGGGAGAGGGGCAGGAAATGGCTCCTGGGAGCCACGGGCCCGGCTGCCTAGAACCCGGGTCTCGGCCCCTTGCTTCAGTAACCTTCAGGATGCAGAGTGGCCGGCTGGGCCGGCAGGGGAGGTGTGCTCCAGAACCAGCCGTCTCCCCTTAGCCAGCTGGAGAGCCGGGCAAGTCCTGCCGGGGATGTTACTGCAATGTCAGCCGCTCGCCTCCCCGCAGGCCTCCTGCTGGGCCGCTCATTTTCTCCGGACAAAGACAGACCGGCTCCCTCGCTTGTGGATGGGAAGAGCATCCTCCCTCGCATTATGGCTCCTGTGGTAACTTGGCCGTCGCTGGTCTGGGGATAATGAAGAGCCTCTCAATGGCTCTGTCAGAACTTCAGCGGGCTGTGGCAGGCCAGCCCAGTTGGTGTCCCCATGTGGCGAGCCGTCGCCATCTTCCAAGGGCTGACGAGAAACCGGCACCTCCCGTCAGGCCCCAAAGCCCGGGGAGAACTTCTTGCTCCGCTTGGCACTCGGGAGGGCTGCAGAACCTGGGAACTCCGGGCCTTGGACCCGAGATTATCTCCTCGAGGAGACCGCAGCCAGCCGAGGGACTTGGAGCAGTGACGTCGCCTCCTCAGCCAGCTCCGCTTTCCTGCCTGTGGGTTTGAGCCCCCCACCTCCCCAAGGAGGCAGATGCATCATTTCGTTCTGGAAACACCGAATGAGGGAGGAAACAAGGTTGCTTCGAGACTTGCCTGGGTCTAATTGGAAGGGCCCAAGCGGAGGCCGCTTTTCCTTTCTGGAAACGACCCCTCCGCTGGGTGGCTGCTGCTGTATCGCCATTGCCCTATTTCCCTCCAGTTCTCAGGATCGCCGATGACAAGCTCTGTCGCCCCCTTCTCCTGGCTTCCTCCCCGAGGATGGGCCCAATTCTCTCGGAGGAGGAATAGGGTAATGGGAGTGTGCGGGGACATGTGCCCTCTTTCATGGACCATTGCAGAAATCAGCAGGTTGGAGGGGGCTGGGGTGGGGGGGGGAGAAAGGTGGACTCTTAACCTAAATTAAATAATGACAATGATAAACATAAACAGCAAGCGAGCAGTGATCCTGCAGTACTGAGGCTCCGTGAGCATGACAGATGGCTCTCCCGAGGAGCCTCGAGCAGCCTCCACTCCTGGAAGTCAGGGGAAGGGGTCCCTCCACCAATCAGGGGCAGGAGGCAGCTCCTGCTGCCGCCTGATTTAGCCTGGAAGTGAAAATCACTGAAGCAGTTTATAGAAACGCCGGAGTGTAACTGCACTGTGCAATCAATAGACAGGATCCAGAGAGGGTGGCGTAAAGGGTTCCGATGTGCTTGGGGTAATTAGTTCTGAATTACCATGTGCATATTTTAAACATTCAAATGAGCATCCCGGGTTTTTGTAAATAGTTTCCTATGGCTGGATTTGAGGCTTTTCTTGCCTTTTTTTTCCCTCTCCCCCTCCTCCCTCCCTGGGCTCTTTCCTCCGTGAAGCACTTAGCATGGCCCAGTCTGGATGAGTTGGGTAGAGCCTATCTCCCCGACTGCTTCAGTGGAGACTGGAGCAGCCCTCGCTGCACAAGGGGAGATTAGGCTGCAGCCGGCTCACCTTCCTCAGAGCCACAGATGATTTGTTCAGCTTTTACATTTTACATTGTGCATGAAAATGCCTTCCATTTAGGTGGCTTTTTAAATTTTATTTTATTAGCGTTTGACAGCTGGGAAATTTGACAGATGATTTAGGCTGGTAGGAACTGCATTGAGTATCTAAAAAAAGAAAAGAAGGAAGGAAGGAAGGAAAGACGGAAGGAAGGAAAGACGGAAGGAAAGAAAGAAAGAAATTAAGAAAGGACAGAAGGAAAGAAGGAAAGAGAGAGAGAATGATAAAGAAAGAAAAAGAAAAAGGAAAGACAGATGGAAAGTCAGAAGCACAGAAGGAAGAAAGGAAAGAAAGAAAGAAAATTTCTTCTCTCTGACCACAGGCACATAGCCCTGATTGTCAGGGCCCCACCACAGCCTCCCTCAGCTTCATCCAAGAGAGTAAATAGCCGGTGAAAAATATTCTTAATTAAGTAAACAGTCGAAAAGCATCTGGGGGTGAGCCCCTGCCCTGAGACCTCTGGAGAAATGGGTTAGCAGCATTAATGAGTCCGGTCCTTCCCTGATACCTACCTGGGAGGGCCTGGGATTGGAGTTTCAAGGCAGGTCTGTAACTTGATGGAAATGGACTCCCTGTGTCAACTCGGTGCTGATGGCGCTTGTCCAGCAGGGGGAGCTAAAAGAATAGGAACTTTAGGCAGCCCAGGCTAGTGCCCAGGACGCTTTGAGTGGGAGCTATCTGTGCAAGAGATCCTGATTGAATGAAAATTGTTCATTATGCAAACTCTCTGGCTCAGTACACAGAGGCAGCCCCCAGGCACAAACCCCAAGTCGCTGCTTTCTCTCTCCCCAGATTAAAACATATGAAGTGCTTTGATGTAATCTTATAACAAAGCCTAATAGAAATTTTATTTCCTCTGAAGTTGACTGTCATTTCTTATTGCCCCCTTTCTTCTGTCCTATTAATACCCTTCCATTCAGGGATATACAGCCGAACTTGCACTGTTCCCACACTTGAATCCAGTCTGTCTCCCTCTACAACGTTCTGGGTTATTTAAATACACTTACATTGCCTTGCAATATATTTAATCTCTTGTTTTTCCATGCTGCTATTTATCATCTTAATGGAATGCTACAGAATATCACATTATGCAATGTGTTTAAATTGATAAATTATATTAGGAAAATATTGGATGGGATTTTTTAATAGTAAGTGGGCCTTCCTAGATATATTTTCTCATTAGTGGATCAGCTGCGTGCAGACAGCGCGGGCTTAGATACATAAGGATTTGGGGATAAGCTATATTTATGACCTATTTGGCTAATTAAAATTAAAGCATAATTTTAGCCCTGAAGTTTCTGCAAAGATTTGCAGAGAGGGTGGAAGAAGAAACTTGCTCAAATCCAGTTACTTTAAAATGTCAGTTGCCATAACAACTTAACATGATACTATATTTTTACTTGAAAATTCCTTTTAGGACTCAGTTGCTATAATAACTTGCTTCAGCTTTTTTTTTTTTTTTTAAAGCCTGTCTCCCTTTTTGTGGCAGCTTCAAAGCTCTCATTACCGTAATGACGACAACACCAAAAAAAAAAAAAAAAAACCCACAACAAACTCAATTTTGGCTTATTAACACAGATTCTTCATTTATGTGAGTTCAGTGATTCCTTCCCTCCCCCCCAAAAAAAAATGCAAACATTTTGTGTTCAGGGGATGATTCTGCAGCAAGGTCTTTCTCAGGCTTCAGGGAAGAGAGGAAGATGTGATTTCCTTTGCCACTGAAACTGACCGGGCACTACCAGCTGGCTATTATTGGGCCAAGTGGACTTTAGTTTCTGCCATTTCTAAGCGCTTCTGCAGCCTCCATTTTTTTTTAATCTCAAGGTTGGGGGTTTGGGTTGTTGCTGATGAGTTAGGCTGTTTGGGGGTTTGTTCTTTGTGTAAGACAAATGCCAGCCTGTCTTTCATAAGGAAGGACAGAGCCGTTCGTTTATTCTGAAGAGCTGTGACTGCTGCCAGTTTGTATTTCAGTGCTAGTGTTGGTATTTGACTAATGATTGAGGCAGTCCCTGAAGTATTTACTTACAAGCCGAGATGCAGACTTGAGCCTGGTGCCCTTTCTTTCATGGTTTAGCTGTTACCTTAACTCATTAGCAGATAATGACCTCAGAGGAGCGCTTGTGTCTACGTTCCGTTCTGGCCACAGGCACACCAGAGGGTACAAGAACTCTGGAGCTTCTTTGATCATTGCTGAGGGCAAGCTCATAGACCCTAGGAAGAGGCCTTGCCAAAGGGAAAGACACCGAGTGCCAAGGGAAGAGTGCCCGTGGCCCCGCAGCTGGGACTGCTCTCCGTCATCCCCAGGGGCGGCTGGTGTCAGGACACCATTCATCTTCCGCCATGGAATAAGTCACCCTGAAACTCTCCTAGGCTCTTTTTTCTCCTCTTCCCCAGCCCATCAGTGGGGTGGTGCTTTAGCATGGAGTAATCAATGGCCCCGCTATCATCATCTGTGGCCCCTGGAAACACTGGGCCAGAAGAAGAGTGGATCTGCTGGACAGAGCTGCTTTCCTCTCAGTGTAAATCCCTGGTCCCAAATTCTCCTGCCATGCTCATTTCACTTTTGGCTTAACTCACCCCCTGGACTTCTCTGATTCCTCCTTAGAAGGTTCCTTCCCTTTCTACTTCCACTTTCCAGCTCCCCTTTTAGAATATGTTTCTTGAGGGCAGGGATTATCTTGTTTTTTTTTATTTGTCTTGCCACAGTGCCTGGCATATGGCAAGTGCTTAATAAATAATAAATATCCTCTCCTTTCCTCTCTCTCTCTCTCTCTGTCTCTCACTGTCTCTGTCTGTCTCTGTCTCTCTGTACATATACACACATTGTCTTCCTTTTAGAATGTAAGCTTCTTGAGAGCAAGGATGTCCCTTTTTGCTTATATTTGTTATCCTCAGCATTTAGCATATTACCTGAAACACAGTAAGTGCTTAATAAGTGCTTGTATCTCCCTGTCTCTAGACATCAGAAGACCTGGCTTCTACTGTGCCCTCAAAACTACTAAACTATCCACATCCTTTAACCTAGCAATCCCATTACCCCAGAAAGAACAAGGAAAGAGGAAAAGGGGCCATGAGAATATTCATAGCAGCTCTTTTTGCAATGGCAAAAATTGGGAGTTAAAAGGAGTGCCCATCCTTAAAGAAATTATGGTACATGGATGTGATGGGATCCTATTGTGCTGTAAGAAATAATGAAAGCAGTTTTAGAGAAATCTGGGAAGACTTAGGAGCTGATGCAGAGTGAGATGAGTGGAAGCAGAACAGTTTATATAATAATAATAATAATAAAAAGCAGTTAAACCAGAAAAAAGAGCAAATTTCCAGCTTTGAAAGACCTCATAATTCTGATTAGTGAAGCGATTAATCATGATTCTAGATGGAGAATAATGAATGATGCTCCCCATCTCTTGATGACAGACTGAGGTTGAAAAATGAGACATAGACTTTTTGGACCTGGCTAATAAGGGAATTTGTTTTGCTTAATTATGCATATTTGTTACAAGCTTTTCTTTCCCCTCCTATAATTGGGAGGTGGGGCAGAAGGGAAGGAAAATAGATTTTTGTTAATTTTTTAAAATATAATTTTAAAAAATGCATGGGTTCTGGTCCTGGTTCCCACTCTAGCTTGCTATATGACTACTTCAAGAAGTTATCTGACCATCTCACATTTTCCTCATCTGAAAAATGGGGACAATAATAAACCCTGTTCTTCCCTGCCTTAACTTATTCTCCAAATGAATCAACCCCAGGGAGCCCTACTCTTATTGAGAGGATTAGATGAATTGTTGTGTTTGAAAACCTTTTGAAGGCTATAAAGCACTGTGCTAATGGAAGGGATTGTTATCATTGTCATCTTTTTCCTTTTCTGGGTGAACCAGAATTAGGAAGCACAGAGGAGGTGATTCTGGAAAAAAGAACTGGGCCAGGAACATGATCTGCTCTTTTCAGTATCTCCAGGGGTCTCTGGGTGAAGGTTTGTGTCTATTAGCACAGAGACGTTCAACAGTTGGAGCATTCTGCACATGTCTGATAAAATACTTGACATTTTTGGAGATCCAATTGTGCTATTCCTTCCTTTCCTCCTTCCTTCTTTCCTTCCTCCCTCCTTCCCTCTTTTCCTTCTTTCCTTCCTCCCTCCTTCCCTCTTTTCCTTCTTTCCTTCCTTCTTTCCTCCTTCCTTCTCTTCTTCCTTCCTCTTCTTTTCCTGCTTCTCTCCCTTCCTTCCTTCCTCTTTTTCTCCCTTCCTTCTTTCCTTCTCTTTCCTTTCTCTTTCATTCTCTCCCTCCTTCCCTCCTTTCCTCTTTCCCTCCCTTCTCCTTTCTCCTTCCTTCCTTCCTTCCTTCCTTCCTTCCTTCCTTCCTTCCTTCCTTCTATTCATCTTTCTTTCCTAAAAACTGAGATGAATTTAAACAAAAAATGGCCAATCAGTTTGGATGCAAAATAGGAGTTTCCCCTGCCTCCTTTCTTTCTTTCTTTCTTTTTTTTTCCTTTTGTAAACACTCACTCTCTCTACTTTGCTACTTTTGAAGAACAGAGGATGTAGAGTCAGCAGCATTTTCTTTCATGGTGGGAACTTAATTTTTCCATTCTGTTGTGACTATGGGTGTCGTCATACTGACTACAATGGGGACCCTGAATAGATGTCATCTTTTAGGCAGCTCTGGAAAGAAGTATAATATCATGGAAAGACCACCAGATTTGGAGCCAGAACCTGAATCTGAATCTGAATCCCAGTTCTGTGACTTTGGGCAAATTAATTCAGTTTTCTGGATCTCAGCTTCCCCTTTCTGTAAAATAAATGGGTATCTTTAAGGTCCTTCTCCTAAGAGTAGAAATTACATGTAGGCATGGGCTTAAACTAAAGAAAATCTTCCTAATGGTTTGAGTCATCTGACAGGAGATTTTGCAATACGACAAAGCAGTGAGCTCTTTGTCTCTAGAATATTCAAACACAGGATGGTTGGCTGTTTATGAAAAACATTGTGGAAGAGATTCATAGACTGGCTGGAAGGTTACACTGGCTGATCTTTGAGTCATCCAGCTTAGGATTCAGAGCAGGAGGGGACCTGAGGTTCTTAACATGAGGTCTGAAAATCTTTTTTAAAAATCCTTTTTTTGATAACTCCATTTAGGAAGGTTATAGTGGATGACCTTTGAGTCATCCAGCTTAGGATTCAGAGCAGGAGGGGACTTGAAGTTCTTAACATGAGGTCTGAAAACCTTTTTTTTTTTAATATATTTTTGATAACTGCATTTGAATGGAATTGGTTTCCTTTGGGTGTTATTTTATGCATTTAAAGACATTATTCTGAAAAGGGGCACTAGGTGGATACAGCGGATGGAGCACTGAGCTTGGAATCAGGAACACTCATCTTCCTGAGTTCTAATCCTGCCTTGGACCTTGTGATCCTGGTCAAGCTACTTAGCCCTTTTTGTCTCAGTTTCCTCACCTATAAAATGAGCTGAAGAAGGAAATGATGAATTGCTCCAGGATCTTTGCCAAGAGAACACCAGATGAAGAGTTGGACGTGCTTTGAAACAATTTACCACAAAATTCTGAGACGGGGTCCCCTGGTTATACCTGGTTATACACCTGGAAAGGTTAAGGACCGTGACTTCACAATGTGGTCCACAAAGGTAGGAAGGCCAGGCTTGGAGCCTACATCCTCTGGTACCACAGACCTTCCCTTGTGCCAAGAGCAGAAGATGAGAACTCCTAAGATTTATGTTTCACTGGAAACACTTTCCCATCATCAAAGTCATGGACTCTTCTCTGTTTTCCTCCGGGGGAGGGATTAAGTTTGTGGGACACCCTGACAAGTGACTGGAAGAAGGGAGCCACGTCGAGGGTGGCCACAGCTTAGCCCCCTAAGCCTGAATCACGGGGGCCCTGGTGCTGCTGAAGCCTAAGCCCTTAGGGCTTCTCACCAGTCCATCTTGGAACCAACTGGGCTCCTCTCTGGACGTTTGTCTCAGGAGCCACAATCAGAGGGCCCCGAGCTGTCTCAGGGTCTGGGGAAGTGGAGGCCTTAGCTGGGGCTGAGCAAGCAGCGAGCACCGGGATCTTTATTCGTTTGTGCAGCCCAAGGCTCCACCACTTCTGCTCCCAAATGCCTCTTTGAGTCTCATCAAGTGCACAATTGAGCTGCATCCGCTGGAGTTTGTGACTTAATGACATCTGTGCCCTAATGCAAGGGGACTTGGGGCCGGCAGCAGGAGGTTCAGGCCCCGTGTTCCTGCGCAGAAACGACAAGATTTCCAACAGGAAGGACAATTTTTTAAAATTGCCTTAGGAAAAAAAAAAAGTTCTAAGAAAAGTGACAGCCGGCGTGGAAGAAGTTTCTGCTGGCCACTGTCTGCCAGCTTTAAGTGCCACCTTTTGACCTGGTTCCCGGTTATTTTCTTTCCCTTCTGTCTCTCCATCCAGACTGGCAGTGGCCAGGTGCCCATCGTCCTGGCACAGGGTTTTCCATGCTTGAATGAGAGAGTTGGTGCCATGTACAACATCTCTTAGAGTCGAGTTGCCCAAGCAAAAGTTTTTACGAATTTGGGGGCTTTGATCTCAAAACCAGTGGAACACATAGGACAGGCCTGGTCTGGCCCCTTGGGCTGCTCTGTCTCCCCAGTCTTGCCGTGTCTCTTGGAAGGAGAGCCCAGAAGGTGCCAGAGAAATCCTCTTTCAGGGATCCCTTTTACACGGATCTTTGGTGGGAAGCAGCCCGAGCATTGAGCATCGGTGGATTCTATTTGGCAGGGCTTACCATGATGCTGCCCATGGAGACCAGGACTGGGGCCCTGTTGCTATTGGATGCTCTGGCCCTGGGATGACGAGGCTTCTCCCCAGCCCCAAACATCTCTGAAGGCCGGCAGTTAGTTTTCCCTATCCTAAGTGAGCCATTAGGTCTAATAGGAACCTTTCAATCCTTCTTCTCTGTGCCCCCCCAACCCTTTTTATTTAAGTCGAATTCAAGTGAGGAAGGCCAATCAAAAGTTAAAAAGAAAATGCTGAATGTTAGCCCGGGTGGCAGCAGCTGAATGAAAGCTCACGACCCCTCTGCTGGTCCCCCAGCGGGCTGAGCTCTGTCCTTGCCAGCCTAATTGCCTCCAGAGCTTGGGTACCTGTATAGTAATGAGGGACTCAAACACCAGGGTACTCTTTAAATGACGCCACATTTAAACAACATCCATTTTACCTTTCAAGCGCCTCCTCGTCACAAGATCCCTAATTATTGGAAGCATTCAGCTTTCAAGAAAGGCACATTTAAAATTATTATTATTTTTTTTTTAGTTTTTGGCCTACAGAGGCTGTTTTCTCCTTTGCCTGCAGTGAAGAAGCCATAAACCCCCGAGTTTACATGGCACATTTCACGGCCATGAATTTCGATTTTGGAAACAAGGTTAAGATCAGCAAAGGCAGGAGGAGAGACACAGAAAGGGAAGATCTCTCTTTCAGGAGGGGAAAAAAGCAGCATTTTTAATAGAGTACTTAGGAAAGGGGGGAGGGATGCTGCGGGGGGTATGCAGGCAGCTGTAGCATAAGAGTGTAAATATGATGATTGTTGTTTCTTTCACAGTAGGTAAATAAATCAGCTCCATGTAGATTCAAGAGGGAGCTTGGGATGCTGTGTACCCAGACAGCTAGCGCCCTGTACCGGGCAGCTCCCAAGTGCAGCTGGCGGGATGCTTATGTCTCTTCCTGGCCCCATGGAGGAGGAGGAGGAGGAGGAAGAGGAGGGTGGGGAAACTCATCCCCCCCATTTTAAACCCAGAAAGCCAGCAGGCCCAGCTGACTGTCCAAGACCCCAGCAGCTAGATTAGACTCTACTTAGAAAGCAAGTAATTGTTAGGGAACCTTTTTTTGTTGTTGTTGTTTAATTTCAGAAGATGAGAAATTTGGCTTCTCTGAATGTTTCTTGCCTCCTCCCTGAGAAACAGATGAGGCTGTTGAGGAGGAGGAGGAGGAGGAGGGAAGGACTACAGTCATATGCCAGGCTTGTTGGGGGGCCAGGAGGTCCTCTTGCAGGAGTCACAGTCCACGTGAACTCTGGAGCGCCTTCCCCTGCCCAGCTCCATCAAGTCCCCCCGGAGTGAATCTTGAAAGGGGAAGTTCATGACATGGACCTAACCGGGAGGTTCGTGGCTTTGGGTTTTAATCAGAAGATTGGAGATGAAATTGTTCTGTCATGAAGCATGTTGACTGCATGTCGATGGAGAGCAGCTCCACCCAGAAAGGCACAGGTGCATCCTCTGGGGTTCCTCGTAACTCCTCAGGGTGCGTAAGCCTGAGACAGCAGCAGGGCAGAGATTAGCCACCGAGGCTTGCGAGATCCTCCGCCCGAGATGGGGGTCTTGGCTGTGCACCCAGGGGTCCGGGGCTCCTCGAGATCTGCACGGTCCCTCCTGGGTCATCTGGGCCGGAATCCCTCCGGAGAGGAAGAGGCCGGCCCTCAGGCTGAAGTGACTTTGGCCAAGGTCACAGAGACAGCAGGATTTGTCCTGGTGATTTTATGCTGCTCTGCAAAAGGGGACACGCGTTAAGTGAAAGGGGGCTGCTTTCTGGCAATCCTGCCCCCGGCCTCGGGACTCCACCGTGGAAGGATCCCAGGGCCCAGGGAGCAGACGCTTTTGCCCCCAAAGCCTGCAGGTAACAGGGGTTACCTGGGAGGGCGACGGAGCAGAGAGATGCCGGCAGAACTCTTGGATGGGTTACCAAGGAGCCCGTGTGCAGAGGAAAACTGACTCCTGCATCCCTCAAGACCAATTGCTTGCAGCCTTGGCGAGTGTGGAGAGCCTCCAATTCCCAAACGTCAGGGTAGCTGCGGCTCCGCATCCTAACCAAGGGCCATGAGGAGGAGCAGAAATGCAAAGGCAGCTCTCTGCTGCAGCTGGAAGCAGGGGTGGGCATCGGGGGGGCACGGGCGGGCCTGCCGGAACCCCACCCGAGCTCAGTGGCGCAGCCGGCCTGGCTCCGGGTCAGCCTGTTGGTGGACAAAGGCCTTTTGCACGTGTGTGTACATATTTATTTACAGCCACAGGAAACTGTGGGGGATCCTCTCCTGTGTTTATTTTGCTCCAGAAACCACCAGGGTCTGTGTTGATCATACTGTCAGGCAGGTCCTTTGGGTCCAATAAAAGCAGCTAGAATTTTTTGCAGGTACCCTGCCCTCGGCGAGAATCTGTCTCTCTGTGTCTCTCTTTCTTTCCCTGTCTGTCTCTCTCTGTCTGTGTCTCTGTCTGTCTGTCTCTTCCTCTCTCTCTGTCTCTGTCTCTGTCTCTATCTCTGTCTCTCTGTATCATTGCCTCTGTCTGTCTCTCTCTCTCCTTTCCTCTTCCTTCTCTCCTACTGTTTCCTCCACTCTTTCCCCCCTCGATACCTCTCTGCTGAATTCTGCACTGACATCAGCACTTCCAAAAACAACAAAGGAAAGTAGGTCGCGGGTCCCCCTCCATCTCGGCACTGTCCCTGGCGCGGAGCAGAAGCGCCCGGGTCCAGGGTGCTGCCCGCCTGGAGGGGCATCCTTGGCATTTTGTGCCAGGGAGCATGGCCCTGGTGGAAAGGCCTGGTTTTCAGCGAGCACACGTGTGTGTGCACACACATACGTGTGCATCCTCCCTACTGGTGGGTTTCTCCAGGTGAATTAGTGGGAATTCGGTCCCCATGTGGATATGGCAGAGGAAGCTCCCCTCATTCCCGATGCCCTCGCCCGGCCATTTCCACAGACACTTGTGTTTGGGCACATGCACACATCTGCCTCTGCCATGTTGAACTGCAGCATGCTGGCTCCAGAGCCGGCAGATCCTGCTGGCGGGCGTGCTTCCCCTTCCCCCCTTTTTGTTGCAGAGGATGCATAGACACTCAGGTCCCTGGCACTCACACACACACTCACACACACTCACGGGCACATGTATACACTCCCTCTGCGCACTCTGCCTGGGCAACTCCCAGCTCTACTTGAAAGATTACCCAACACGCTAATTGGGACTCCTGCTATGATTAAAAAGAAATTTCAGATTAGAGCCGCCATGCTGTACAGCTCGGGAAGAAAATAGCTCTTTATAAACACAGTGGGGATGGGCTTTAGTTGATTTTTTTTTAACTTTGAAGAAACCAACTCTTGCTGCTGTTTTGTGCCCACAAGGAGTCAAGTACAGACAATCCCCTGGTAGCTGTCCGAGCCACAAAGAGAAGGATGCTTACAGAGAAATAAAATGGTCGCTTCCCCCTTTTTCTTTTTAATATCATACTCATAATGGGTTTACTTCTGCAGAATTCAGATCCTGTCTGAATCAAGGCCTGCAGCCTCCCAAACTCAGGGATGTCACCCTCCGGCCTGGGCCCGTCATTGATGGGAAAGAGGGGGTGAAGGGGGAGTGACCCCCCAATCGTGATCAATTTGCCAATATCGACACCGTAGCCTTTAAGGATTATTTCCTTGGGGGCAGCTGGGTGGCGCGGTGGATAGAGCACCAGCCCTGAAGTCAGGAGGACCTGAGTTCAAATTTGACCTCAGATATTTATCACTTCCTAGCTGTGTGACCCTGGGCAAGTTACTTAACCTCAATTGCCTCAGCAAAAAAAAAAAAAAAAAAAAAAAAAGAAAAATTATTTCCTTGCAAAGCTCAGATCATAAGGCCGATGCTACTGTATTTCAATATAATGGATTTCCTTTCTAACATGACTTATTTTATGTATTTAAAAAGGGTATTCTGAGAAGGGGCCCCTGATGCTGCCAGACTGCCAGGACACCATTTTGCCAAAAAAAAAAAAAAAAAAAAGAAGAAAAAAAAAAGATGAAGAATCCCTGGTTTATGGAGTTGAGGGAGCCATATTCCTCAATTACCCTCCCCCTTCTGAGGGCTTCCTTTTAAAGCTTTGTCAGGAAATTAGGGAAACAGTGGAATCTATTCCCCTCCCCCCTTAAAAAAATAAATAAAAATAAAAGCCTAGACCTAAGTGAGATTTGTAAAATCCCCGAGACCCTCCTGAAAAGGAATAATGTGACTTTATGTAAATAAAGACTTCTTAATATCAGCTTCATTAAAAAGACACAAGAAAAGCACATCAGTGTTTGCTGTTGGAAAAGGATAATCGTCTTTAAGGGTAATTGTCTAATTATTGCAGATAATTGTCTGCAAATAATGGAGAAGCAAGGAAGAGAAAGAAGTGTAAAAAAGCTCTAGTTTTGCCTTTATGTTCGGCTTAGCACAAAGCCTGGCAGTGTGGTTCAGTAAGGAGGGCTGGGGCCTGGAATATCTGAGCTGACCATAGAGCTGCTTTGGGAAACCTAAGCAAATCCTCAGCCCAATCAGAGACTAAAGTGAGGGTCCCTGCCCTGGTGGGTCAAGTTTTCTCACCTTGAGGAAATCTCCATCTCTGTTTTACTCCCAAAGCTTAGCTCTTGGCACACAGCTGAGTGCTTACTCCAGTCTTTTTTCTTGTCTCTGAGCCCTTTGCAGTCTGGGAAAACCTATAGGCCCCTTCTCAGAATCATATGTGTAAATAATTGAAGGAGATGCTAAATTTCAGTTAGTGGAAATGAAGATGTAAATTTTTTTCTCCTATCCAAGTTCATGACCAGCAAGGGATCCTTGGTCTCTAAGTTAAGAATCCCTGACTTAATAGATGCTCAGTATCTGATGGAAAGGGCTGGGACTATTCCCCTGAAATCAATTAATTCATCTATCAGCTTGTAAAATGTTGGAGCTTGGAGGTGACCAGGGCCAGAGGAGCTGATTTAGGACTTGGATTAGGGGGTCTTCAGAGCCACTGCTTAGAATGAGATTGAGGGGGAAGGGGACTTGGTTTTGTGGGGAGGTGAAGAAATAGCATCACTGGTGATTCATTGCTCTCTCCTCTACCCTCTTAAGAACACACATGCCCCCAAGGCCATTTTGTGTGTCTGTGTGCTGGCTGTGTGTGGCGTCCCTGTTGCTTAAACAGTGTAGACAGCTTCTTCCAGGCCTCCGGGGCCAGATCACATGGGGGAGGGATTGATGGGAAAGTGTCCTGGTTCAAGTCCTTTCGGGGAGAAAGATGGAGGGTGGCCAAGGCTTGATTTCCATGGCGCTCTTCTCAGAATTTTTCCTCGCCTTGGAGTTCTTGGAAATGAGGGTCCTGCTGATTGACCCGGGAAGCTGGAGTAAACTGCCCTCTTCAGCTTGTCAGGCTGTTGCTTTGTTGCTTCAGGGGACCAGAATCCCCCGGCTCACTGCTTTGTCAGGGTGTTCCCATTGGCTGGTCTCTAAAATTGGAGAAATCGCCCCCATTTAAAGGCTCTTTGAATGTCCCAGAGAGCTGCATTTCAAGTCTCCTTGGCAACAACATGGTATTACGGGCCGTACGGCGGGTTTAGCTTCCACAAAAATTTGAACCTTGGCCCTCTACTTATTACCTGTGTGACTTTGAACAAGTCATTTAATATCTTCTGGGCCTGAGCTGCTTTGAGAAAATGAGATTGGAACTAAATGCCTTCCAGCATCCCTCCTCTCTCTCCATCCCATGATCTGGTTTGGAGGGAGCAGGAAAATGCTCTGGGGTGTAAATCTGGGCCTTGGGACTGGTCAGGCTTTGGCTCAAGAAGATTGGGAATATGGGATCATCGCTCGCATCACTTCAAAGGGCTTTCCCCTAAGTGATGGAAGCACCGCATTTCCCAGAGCGACCATCTCTTCCAGCCCTTATTCTCCCTTTGGCAGCAGCCCTGAAGGGGACACCCTGGCCCTTTGTTGGGCAGCTCAGTGTAAACGAGTTTATTTTTTGAACCTTTCTAAGAGTTCAGCAAAGTAATTAGGTTAGTTATTATAAGAGGTGCTTCGGAGTGGATAGAACGCCGGGCCTGGAGTCAAATCCAGCCTCAGACACTCAGCTGGGGCAAGTCACGTCTCTCAGTTTGCCTCAGTTTCCTCATCTGTAAAAATGAGCCGGAAAAGGAAATGGCCAACTCCTCCAGTATCTCGGCCAAGAAAACCCCAAAGGGAGTCATGAAGAGCCAGACATGATTAAAAACTGAAAGGGTTATTAACCTTTTCTGTGTAATGGATCCCTGTGGCAATCTGATGAGGATCCTCCTTTCCATAGGATTGGAATAATGTTCTTAAATGTATAGAATAACAAATTATAATGAAATAGAAGCATCAAAATATTCTTTACAAGCCAGTTCATAGAGGCCAGGTTAATCTCCCATCACCTATAAAGAATGGGGCCGGAGTGCTGGACTTTCTAGGGGTGGGATGGGGCAGGGGAAGGGCCAGAGCTCTGGGGGGGCTTCTAATGACCCTATTTCCTACTTGGACAGAGTTGGCTGGTGGTGGCCCACGGTCAGCATGGAGAACTCAGAACCCAGTGTTTGATGAGTCCCTCGGCCCATGGGCACATCCCTGTCTTGGGAGGAGACAGGTGAGAGGCTTGGAGCACCTGGGAGATGGTGGGGGGCCTCAGGCTGGGACCAGGAAGCAAGGCCAGCAGGAGAAGGAAGGCCAAGAGAGGAGAAAGGTTCTGGAGGTGTCCCGGAGGCCCTGGGGAGGCTCCTGTCTGGCCTGAGAAATCCTGTGGCCAGAGAGTGAGACATTGAAGTAACAGAAGCGATTACAGCTGAAGCTTCACACTGTTCACATGGTCCCTGAGGGACCCCCGGAAGCCGATTTGCGGGAGAGGTGTTGGGCTGAAGGGGGCCGGGCGAGGAGGCAGCAGGGAGCCAGAGCTTTCCTGAGAAAAGTTGGCTCTTTGGGCCTCCAGGCTTGGAGGTCAGAGGCAGGGGAAAGATGGGAGCCCATGGCCGGGAGCCCCCCTGAGCCTTCCATTGGACCAGACATCTGTCTGTCTGCCTTCCTGTCTGTAGTCTGCACTGTGGGTGAGCAGGCGGGGGGGATCCCCCCTTCTTCATGTGCTCCAGTTAGAGTCGAGGCGCACAGACGAAGAGCGCCCCATTCTGGGGGGGGAGACCCTGGGACTGAGAACAGCCTGTACCTTACACTGAAAAAGTGTGAGGTTCTCACCGGGAGAGCTTTAAACACCCTCAGATGGAGCTTGGAGACGCTGCAGGCGGCAGCAGAGGTGGGGTCACCCTCTGGGAGCCTTGGGGTTCATGCTTGGATAAGGGGACTCGGGGACCCCGAGCTTTGGGGGAGAATGCCATGGAGCAGGCCCAAAGGAGGGAGGGCGGGCAGGCTGGCCAAGTGGGGGCGGGGTTCCTGCAGAATTAATGGCTTTGGAGACCCGGCCCTGGAGGTGAGAGGCTTCCTTTATTCCGGGATTAGGGTCATTTCCCCTGGGGGCCGAGCCCAGAAGGCAGCTGAGATGCGGAGGCCCGGGGATCAGGTGCAAAGGGGAAGCACTGAGGAAACGGTCTCCCCCTCCCCTGGTTACAGAGCTGCCCTTGCACCCAGCAGGAAGGTTATGGGGAGCGGGAGGTGGGGACCCCACTGGAACCACAGAATCCTGGGCTGCAGCCCCTCCTCTGGAGAGACCCCTTTGCCTGGAGATCAAAGCCCATCATCCTGGCACACACACACACACACACACACACACACACACACACTGTCACCATCCACTCTGAAGTGCTCAGAGGATGATTGGCAGACATGTTGCCTCGGTGACTTCTATATGTGATGGGTGAGGGTGAGGACTCATTTCTGTCTCTCGCTGCTTCCTCTTTCTCCTTCTCTTCTGATTCCTCCCCTCCTCTCTCTCCCTCATCTTTCTGTCTCTGTTTCTCTCCTCTTCCTCCTTCTCATTTTCTTCCTCCTCCCCTCTTCTTTCTCTCCCCATTAGCTTTCTCTCTCTTTCTGTCCCCCCACCCTTCTCTGTCTCTGTATTTCTGCATCTTTCTCTGTCCCCCGCTTCTCTCTGTATCCCTGTCTCTCTGTCCCTCTCTATCATGTCTTTCTAACCCTCTGCCCCTTGTCTTTCTCTGTCCCCATCTTTCTGTCTCTTTTTGTCCTCCTTCCTCTCTTTCTGTTTCTCTATCCTTCTCTATCATGCCATCCTAATCCTCTCCCTCTCTTTCTCTTTCTCTTTCTTTTTGTCCCCCTTCCTCTATTTCTCACTTTCTGTCCCTCTCTATCATGTCTTTCTAACCCTCTGCCTCTCTCTCTTTTTCTTTTTGTCCCCCTTCCTCTCTTTCTGTCCCTCTCATGTCTTTCTA
>JAJPUD010003949.1:86977-106573 GCA_023553655.1 Myrmecobius fasciatus
TCAGATTTCACGACTGGGGATGAGTCTTTGCTCCTCTTCTCTTGCCCCTCTCATTGGTGAATTCTAGGCTAGCTACACTGTCCACACCTGTTGGACTAACACTGTTTAAATCGGCTTATAAACAAAACAACTCTTTTCCTTTCCCCCTCTTCCCTCCATTCGTTCCCTAGGGCTCGCTTCATTAGGAAGCCCACAAGCTGTGGGATTTTCCTTTCCCCCCTCGGGCACAGAAGTTGCTCCAGGAGGTGTGAGGGGGTGTTGGGGGGAGGGGAGGTAGACGGGAATTCATTGCATATAAAAAAGTGCCCTAAGCCACTAAGAACATTGGTCCCCTGAAGTGCCTCTTGCCACCTTCCAGTCCCTCCACAACACCCCCCCCCAACCTTAGACAGGGCCAGGGTCAGGTTTTAGAAGTATGGCTACCCAGTTTTTCTAGACCAAAAAAAAAAAATTATAGAACTTTCCCCCCACTAAAAATTCACCAGTACGATCCTTGTTTCAGCAGGTATCATTTCCATATAGTTTATAAACATGATATAAGATGTACAGTTCGATAACTGAAGGGGGAGGGCCTGTGCATTTATATATATAGAAAGAGAGAGAGTATATATATATAAGTGAACAGTTAGGGAGGCCCACCTTCTGCAGGAGCCTCATTTCTTCCAGGAAGTCCTAACCTCTGGCCTCCCCCAATCTTTCCTTTGGTAGGCGGCTCCTCAAGAGCCCAGCAGTCCAGCTAATAGGCCTGAGACGCAGAAATGTGGCCCCGGGGGCCAAGGGGGGTCCAAGGATGGGCCATGTGCGGTGTGGACGCGCTCATTTCTCTTGGCCATGTCTTGCTCCATCCCAGAAGGGTGGGGGGGTCTTTGAACCCCCTTTAAAATTACAGGATTTTGTAGAGAACACAGCTCCTGTCTGTGTGTTTGTCCGGTTGTTGCTAATGAAGGATTAGCGTGTGTCTTTTTTTTCTTTTTTTTATGTTGTTGTGTGTTTTGTTTTTTTTTTTTATTTTAATCTCCTCACTTGGGTTGGCAGTTTCAGTGGGTGTTCGGACAGGGCCATTTGTGACAGCTGGGTTGCTAATGCCTCTAATCCCCTTCCACCGTGGGTGCTGTACAGTTCGGGCTTGATAATCCACTGGGCTATGGACAGAGAGCGGCCAAAGCCTCCGCCATGCTTTCCCCTGGAACCGGCAAATCCTCCGCGTAGAAAAAAAGAAAAAAGAAGTTCTGTTCCTTTGTAGATAGGTGGCAGTGCCCTGCGCCAGCTGCCCTCCCCAGCTCTCAGCGCAGGGTCACCGCCAGCACCAGGATCCAGGCCAGGAGGGAGGCCCTGAGAGCGACGCCCCCGGAGGCCTGCTGCACCCCGCTGGGCGAAAGGATGGGGGTCCTCCGGGCGCACTTGCCCTTCTTTTTGGGCCGAGCCGTGGGCATCAGGTCGAAGCCGAACTTGTGGTGGTAGTCGGGCACGTAGTCCTGGGCGTCGTGGCCAGGTTTGCGGGCCCCGCCGGCCCCGCCTTTGGAGATGTGGTTGCGATTCCTGTAGCTGGTACAGTTCTTGCCGGGCTTCCGCGAGCCCGGGCGCGAGGCGGGCTGGGGGCCCTTGTCCTTGGGGCCAGGGTGGTGCTCCTTGCGGGCCGCCCGGTCCGTGGGGGTGAGGGTGTGGGACTTGAGCTGGTGCAAAGACTCGGCCCCCGTACAGTTCCTGAAGTCCTGGGCCTGGAGCAGCTTCAGATCGCGGCCCTGCAGGGGCTCGGGGGTGGCGCAGAGCACGCTGGAGCTGGAGCCCCGGAACCTCCGCAGCCACTCCCACAGGGAGCGGGCCCGGCAGCCGCAGTCCCAGGGGTTGCCGTTGAGCCGGAGAAACTCCAGGGCCCCCAGGTAGGTGAGGCAGTCCCCCTGCAGTTCGGAGAGGCTGTTGTTGAAAAGGAACAGGGTGGTGAGCCTCTGCAGGTCGTGGAAGGCCCGCGGCTGCACCAGCTGCAGCTGGTTCTCGTGCAGGAGCAGCCGGTCCAGGTTGACCAGGCCCCGGAAGGTGTTCTGGGTGAGTTTCCAGAGCTTATTGCCGTGGAGGAACAGGTGGCTGAGGTTGACGAGGTCCACGAAGGTGTCATCCTGGAGGAACTCGATGTGATTGTCCTGCAGGTAGAGGTACTGGAGGCTGTGGAGGCCGCCGAAGATGCCGGCCGGCAGGGAGCCGAGGCCGCACTTGTACAGGTAGAGGGCGTGCAGCCTGGCCAGGCCCTGGAAGGTCTCCGGGGCCAGGGTCCGCAGGTGTCGGTTGTCCCCGAGGTCCAGCTCCTCCAGGTGCGCGAAGCCCTTGAAGGTGTCGGGGTCGATGAAGGTGATGTTGTTGGAGTAGATCCACAGGGTGACCATGGAGGGGCTGAAGTGGCCCGGGAGCAGGAAGCCGATCTGGTTGTTCTGCAGGAAGATGCGCTCGCTGTCCTCGGGGATGCCCTCGGGGATGGCGGCGAAGTTGTGCGCCTGGCAGCTGACCGTCATGGGCGCCGGGTAGCACACGCAGTCCACCGGGCAGCAGACGCCCACCTGGAGCTCCAGCCCGCAAAGGACCAGCAACAGCCTCACATAGTGACCTGTGCCGAGAGAGGAGAGCCACGTCAGGGGGCTCGGGAGAGGGTGGGAAGGTAGTGGGGGGGGCTGAGGCGGGTGGGGGCGGGAGAAGGCAGGGAAGGTAGTGGGGACGAGGTCGGTAGGTGAGGGCAGGCTAGGAAAATAGAGGGGGCCTGAGGACCAGGAGTTGGGCTCCCCTGCGGGCGTGGGGGCACAGGAAGGTACGGAGCCCCCTCCCCTGAGAACCTTCACCCTTGCCTTCCACCCGGGCACTGGCTCAGTTACTTAGAGCACTCCTGCCCACATTTAAGTCATTGGGCCCACCCTTCCTCTGCCTTCTTGCCCAGAGCCCCTGAATGGGGTGGGAGGTGGTCAGAGGTTTGAGCTAAGAGGGAACTTGGAGGTCAGGTGAGATGGAGTGGGCACGAGAGAAAGAAGATACAGGTTTCCAAAGGGTGGACATATGCCCAGGCCACGGTGAAATGGGCAAGCTGCCAGGCCTCTCCACCAGGCCCAAGGCTCCTTGTAAACAGCTCTGGAGCCTTTAGCCTTTTGGAGGGAGTCACAGGGCTGCGGAAGCTAAGATGGAGAAGGAAACTTAACAATCTTGGAATCCAAGTCCATCCCCAACATCTCCCTCAGCTGCTGGGGTGGGGAGGGAAGGGCCTGGGCAGAGAATTGTCCTTTAATTATTCCCCTCTTCCCATCCCAAGCCTCTGCAGGGGGTCCCTTGTGATTGGGGAGAAGCAGGCCATCCATAGTCTCAGCTATAAGAAGGCGAGGGTGAGGTTGGAGGAGAGCAGGCCCCTGGGGGGAGAGAAATAGGCCAAAGCCATGGAGATGAAGCTGCTGGTCCCCCTGACTTCTAAGCCTGCCACGAGTCTCCCCCCACACCCCAAGCTGACTCCTGGCCCCATTGCCAGTCTGAGGGCTCACCCTCGGCCACAAATATCTCATGTTAACGGACCAGAAACGATCGGGGAGCCCAGATTAACAACAGGGGTGGAGGGGGCTTGCCACTAGCAGGGATGAGGATGGCTGACCCTCAGAAACAGCTGCTGTCTCTCAGCATCCCTGACCCTCCCCTGCCTCTCCCACCTTCCCCTGGTCCACTTTCCCCTCCCCATCTTAGCCTTTGTTTTCCCTTCTGATGCTCATCCCAGGCTCCCTGATCCTGGTGGTCCCTGCCCCAGCGCTCCATTTCCCCTGATGCTCAGCCTCCTTGTTGGCCCTGACTGTGATGAGCACTTGCCCCTGTCCAGAGCACTTCCTCTGTAGCTCTTTCTCTAATTGGGCATTAATTAGGCATTCGTTAATGGATCCTTAAAATAATTTATTTTCGGATGTGTCCAGCCTGTGGTCTGATAATAGCCCTACACTCATTATTAGACCAGCCTCATTACAAATGTTCATCATTACCTGCTACTTTCCAGGGTGGATCAGCGGTCATTGTAAGTGGAGATCTCCTCCCATTGCATTATTAATGAAGGAGGGCTCTTTCTCCCCACAGAATTTCCTTGTTAGGCGCCTCAGGGGGAAGGGGTGGATTTCAGGACCTTTGTCTCACTCTCCATCTCCCACCCCAGCACAAATAATAATAATAATGGCAGCTCCCCCTTACATGGCTGGTCAGAAAGTACAAAAGCCTTTGGGTCAACAGCCTGGGAGGTGGGAAGGACTGGAGTCTATCCATCTCCATTTCATGATGAGGATTTATTTAGTTCTTGTAGTCGGGCCCTAAACTCTTTCTTCCCAGACTGACTCCAACATATAGCTCTATTTACTACTTCTGACAAATATCATGACTGGAATTTTGGTCCAGATTTCATCGGAGTAGATGAGGTTCCAGTGTGGGAATCTCCCCCACTGCAATCTGATAACCATCCCATTTTATAGAACTGCCTGGAACAGCAAGAGGTTACTGGAATTGTCCACAGCATCCATGCCAGTCCCTACATTGCAAAAGAACTGACTTCCCCCTCCAGGATGTGCCATCTCCTCTAAGGAACTTCCTCCACGCCTGGATTGCACTCCCTCCCTCCCCACCCCCTTTTTGGGATCCCTAACCCTCCTTCAAGGCTCAGCTCAAATTCTACCCCCACCCTTCATGCTAATTAGTGTTCTTCCATGGAAACTGCTTTATTTATATCTGCTTTGTGTCTATTTTGTGTTTGAGTGAGGAAGAGCTGGCCTTGGAGCTAGGAAAAGCTTTGTTCCAGGCCAGGGTCAGAGATATATTCTATGCCTCAATTTCTCTTAGTTCTCAAAGTAGGTGGCTGACCTGCATTGTGGAAGGGAGTTTCTTTACGTAGGAAGTCTCTCCCTCAATGATCACATCTTTTCCTATATGTGTACGTGTTAACTCCACTGGGGACTCCAGTTTTTGTCTGTCTCTCCAGTGCCTACTACACTTCTGGCAATTCTTTGGTGTCTAATAAATGTTGAATGAATGAACGAATAACTGCCTTGAGCACAAGTTTTGCTGCCTCCAAATCTAGCTGTCTGTATGTACCCCACACTGCTTCTCTCCAAGTTTTGACATTTAAAATATGTGCATTTATAGAAGGGGATGAGAAGGAACTTCACTGAATCGGGGGACTCCCACATCCACTGCAAGTCAGCAGCTTCTCAGAAGCAAGTTAATGGGACTCAGGGCCACACAGAATCGGGACCAGAACACAGATCTCTCTGGCTGGGGCTATTTGGAGCCATTTATATGGGGCCCTCCTTCTCCTAGGGGTCACTTGGGAAGGCTGCCTCTTTGTTTATCCCTGGTGCCTGATGATACTATCCACAGCCTAATTTGAGGGGAGGGGGAGAGGAGAGACTTTCCAAAAAGCCACCCAGTTCCTTCCCTCCCCATCCCCCATTCCAACATCAATGCTGTGTCCATGGGACGGACAGAACTGGGGAGATGACTACCTGAACCCCTACAGGAAGTTCTCCCTAGTATCCTTCACTATTCTGAAAGTTGTCCATCCTCTCTCCTTGGATGGAAGGTATTGAGCCAGTGACACAGGGAGCGGCAATCCCCACCCCCACTTTCTTTTCTCTTCCTGGGATCTTTGGGGCTCTCATCCGGCACAATGATCTTCCTAGGGAAGTCTGAGCCCCTGCAGAGCAGAAGGTGCAGGGTTCCAGGGTGAGGGATAGGGGTCAAACCTTATTCTCTCCCCTCTTTCCTGCTTCCATCTTTTCCTCCTTCCCTCCTTCCTTCCATCCATCCTTCCCTCCTTTTATCCTCTCATCCATCCTTCCCTCCTTCCTTCCATCCATCCTTCCTTTTATTCTCTCATCCAGCCTTCCCTCCTTCCTTCCATCCTTCCTTCCCTCCTTTTATCCTCTCATCCATCCTTCCTTCCATCCATCCTTCCTTTTATTCTCTCATCCAGCCTTCCCTCCTTTTATTCTCTCAGCCACCCTTCCTTCCCCGGCCTCCCTCCCTTTCTCCCTCCCTCCTTCCTCCGCTCGGCCCTGCCGGCTCCAGGCCCTGCCCTCCGCTGTGGGCCTCTCTGCTCCCGCTGCCGCCCCCCTCGTTTGCTGCAAACGGGCTCGTAAATAAGTGACAGCTCCCAGCTGTTGGGAGTTATGGGCTCCCAGAGAGTGACAGCTGCTTCCCGTCCCCCTCCCCCCGCCCGCCCTCCCCCGCTCCCGCCAACAGAACGTTTCCAGCCCATAAAAATCATCGCAGATCATTGGCTTTGTGCATAATCGGGTTAAGGCGGCCAACTCGCAGCTTTGGGAAGCTGGGGGGCTGCGCACCCGCCCCGCGCCTGGGCCCCAGACCCCAGCGCAGCTCAGGCTTTTCTATGGGCAGTCAGGCAGGGGACCCAGCAGGGCTGCTCCCGCCCTCCCCCTCAATTGCTTTTGAGCTAGGGGGAGGGGCTGGGAGATCACTTCTTCCAAACCCCTCATTTTACAGCCGGGGAAACTGAGGGTCAGCAGTTTACCCAAACTCCCAGTCTCTTGGTGGCAGAGCCCGGAGCGCGCGCACACACAATGGCAGACCACAAAACAGTCAGGATTTGAATCCCTTTCAGTTGACACTAAATCCCAAGTTCTGTCTCCTAGGACACAGCTGAGAGTGAGTTTCAAGGTCATCTGTTCCCAGCGCCGCCTAAGACCCCCTAGCCAAGATCTCCCCAAAACCTGTCCCCCAGGGCCTTTGCTGGGAGCAATTACACCTAGAGGCAGTCTCTCCACTCTGGGACCCACCCAAGACTGAGGATGTGTGCCCGGAGCTCCAGCGCTCCACCACGGAGAGCACCCGGCCAGTCACGGGGACAGAAAAAATCACCTAAGACCGAGTCTCTGCCCTCTTCTAATCAAAGGCTGCAAAGACCTGAAAAGTGGTCCAGCGCACATCACTTTCCAACCAAAAGCCTCCTCTTCCCCCTCCCCCATTCTGCCTTTGTTCTTGAATGGGACGAGCCAACCGCTTCTCTCTCGCCTCTTACCCCAGTGTTTCTCCGCTAGACTGTAAGCTCCCAGAGGGCAGGAGTCGGCGTCGCTTTCATATTTGCTTAAGGGAGAGCTTGGTGCCCGTGAGCAACAAATGCTTTCTCACTCTTTCATTCATTCACCCATCTGTCCGTGAAACTCCTTTTACAGAACAATCAATCAATTAACAAGCATTTATTGAGTGTTTACTATGGAACAGACTCTTTGCTAAGCACTGAAAACAGAGAAAGGTCCCAACAATCCCTGTACTAAATGGAGCGGCTGTGGTGAGTGCTGGGATTCAAATCCGGCTTCAGACACTAGCTGTGTGACCTTGGGCAAGTCACTTAACCTAGTTTGCCTCAGTTTCCTCATCTGTCAAATGAGCTGGAAAAGGAAATGGCAACAAACCACTTTGGTATTTTTGCCAAGAAAACTCCAAATGGGAACAATAAAAACTTTTATAAAATGCTTTGCAAGCCTTAGAGTTTGGAAGCTTTCAAAAAAAAAAAAAGTCACTAACCTTATGAGATGGACTGTGATAATGGACTATGAGACTCAGAAAGATGGATGATCTGCCCAATAGGTTATGTTTATTTGTAGCTTCCAGTCCCGGACAATTCCCTAAGATCCAAGGTTTATCGATCCCTTATTTAACTAAACCTCTGCTCCTAAAGGGCTGATTTAACTGGATCACTCATCTGCTCAAGTAGCTTCAATGGCTCCCTGTTGCCTTTAAAGAGTAAGATACAAACTCCTGCCTCTGGCATTTAAAGCTTTTCACAAGTTGGCTCCAACCTAGCTTTCCAAGAGAATTTACATATTACTCTTCCTCCTACACTCGAATTTTCAGCCAAATGGGCCTACCTACTGTTCCCTGTACAGAACGCTCTTCCCATCTTTGTACAAGGCTGGGGCCTCTTGTGTGGCAGCTTCTTTCTCTTCCCACCTCCAGCTCCCATTCAGGTTCAGCTCAAAGGCCATTTCTTCCAAGAGGTCATTCCTGATTCCCCCTGTGAAACATCCCTCCCCAAATCGCTCTATTTCTCTGGCATAAATCTCAAGTTTTCTTTCCTCTGAATACTCTGAATCACCCCTCTCTGGTAGGAACAATGTCTTCTAAGGCAGGCCTCTACTGTGTAGGTTGGATAAGGGTTTATTATTCCCCCCCCCAAAAGGCAGGGAAGCCCAATTTCAGACTTGATTGGTCTTGAGCTACAGGCTCAGCACTGCAGCATCCCTAAGGACATCAAAGGCCGACCTCAGAGAGGAATCAGGACTCCCTTGGCCACCACACCCTGCCCAGCTGACCTGACCTACATGGAGACAAGAAAGACCCTTCTCCACCCAAATTTGGTAAATCTTTTATTAATTGTTAAGTATCTCATTTCCTTCAGGCCTGGCCTATAATAATTCAGGAATAATAATAATAATACTAGTATTTATGTATTTTATATAAAAATATATGTGCTATTTATATATAATATTTATATACTTTTAGGTTTGCAAAGCACTATACAAATATAAAACCTTGAGGAAAGATGCTATTATTATCCCCATTCTATGGATGAGGAAACTGAGGCAAATCAAAGTTAAGTGGCTTGCCAGAGTCCTCCAGTTAGTGAGTGTTTGAGTTAAGATTTGAACTCAGATCTTCCTGACTCCAGATCAGTACCCAGAACAATGTCAGACACATAAGAGTCATTCAATAAACTTGGAAGACTCAGGTCCCATCCCACCTCTTATACGTCACTTTGCAGTTTCCTCTTAATATTCTTCATAATGAGAATCATTTGATGGAGACTTGGGATCTGGTCTAACCCTCTCATTTTACTGTGAAGGAAACTGAGGTCGAGGAAGGTCAAATGATCAGAGCACTGGGTAGTGAGCAGCCCAGCTGAGATTCGAACCCGGGTCCTCAGACTGCAGAGACAGATCTCACTACACTGGTGTCTAATGATCTGAGGCTCCAATGAGAGGAGGTGGAGAGCTTGACAGGCGTTCTAGCTCTCTATAAACACCAGTTATTATTAGGAAGCAGCAGGGCTCACACTCTGCTGGTACAGCCTCCCTCCCAGCACTCAGGGTCACCTCCACCCCTCTGGTAGAGGAAGTATCTGTCTGTCTCTCAGTCTCTGTCTCTCTCTTCTCTGTTCCTATTTTTCTCTCTTTTTGTCTCCTTCTCTGTCTCTTTATTTCTCTCATGTGTGTGTCTCTCTTCTCTGTCTCTTTGTTTCTATCTCCCTCTGTCTTTGCTTCTTTTTGTTTCTCTTTTTCTCTGTGTGTGTCTATCTCCCTCTCTTTGGCTCTGTTTCTTCTCTCTCTCTGTCTCTATCCCTATATCTTCCTGTCTCTTTGTCTTTTCTGTCTCCTCTCTCTGGATCTCTCTCTCTTCCCTCTTTGTCTCTTCCTCTTTTTGTCTCTTCTCTGTCTCTTTTTTATTTATTTCTCTGTCTCTCTTCTCTGTCTCTGTTTCTCTCTCTCTCCCTCTGTCTCTGCTTCTTTTTATTTCTCTTTGTGTGTCTCTCTTTAACTTCCTCTGTCTCTTTTTCTTCTATCTCCTCTTTGTCTCTGTTTCTTCTCTTTGCCTCTGTCTCTCTCTTTTCTTGTTCTCTGTCTCTCTTTTTTTATTTCTCTGTGTATCGGCCTCTCTTCTCTCTATCTTCCTCTGTCTTCGTCTCTTCTATCTCCTCTCTGTCTGGCTGTCTCTCTCTCTCTGTCTGTCTCTCTTCTCTCTCTTTTCTTTCTTTGTCTCTACCTCCTTCTGTCTCTCTCTGTCTCCTCTTCTCCCTACCCCCACAAGGGTCTCAAGCAGAGGGTGACCACCAGGAGAGAAGCCCAAACGCAACACCAGTCGGGGATGGGGGTGCCAGAGATAGCCCTTCTGCCTTGGGGTGGCTGGGGGGCTGGGATGGCTGCATGGAAAGGCCTCTTGTAGAAGGAGCTAGGTGGAAAGGGAGGAAGGAGAGCATCCTTGGTGGGGGATAACCTGTCAAAGGAATGGAGACAGGAGACTGAGGGCAAGCAGGCCAGCCTGGCCCACCTGGGGGCATACAGTTAGCTTATCACCAGAGTGGCTCCCTTACCTCCCTTCCTGGACACTAAGCTTGTATCATATTGTCCATCCCTCTGTCCTCAGAGTGAAGGAGGGCAAGGGTATTTGACACAGATCTTAAAGGACACAGAGAATGGGAAGAGTGGGGATGTTCTAGGTGGAAGGAAGGGCGCGGGTCAAGTCACAGAACCAAGGAAATGAGAAGGGCAAATGGTCTCGTCCTCTCAGGGAAAATATGGAGGCGATTCCTGTGTGAGGCAGGGACTAGCTTGCCTCCAAGGTTCATCGCAATCCCAAATCTGGGATTCTGTAGCTTTGTCAGTTCCTAGGATCACAGAAACAGGGCTAGAGGGGCTTCAGGGCCTGTCCTCTTTACAGGGGGGAAACTGAGGCCCCAAGAGGCAATGACCCTTGCCCAGTGTCTGGGAGATACTCAAACCAGATTCTCTGGCTCCAAAGTCAGTGTGCTAAGCTATATCCCAATGTCTATCACGGCTCCTCACGACTGAAATCCGGGGGTATGAGCCCCACCTTGGATCGTGGGATCCTGGATTTAGAGCAGGAAGGTTCCCGAGAGATCATCCGGTACATCTTACAGATCAGGAAACTGAGGCCCAGAGCTTGCCCCCAGTCCCACAGGCAGAAAATCACAGAACTGGGCTGGAAAACCGACCTCAAATTCAACTGGGCATCCATGGCCGGCACCCCGGCCGCTCCAAAGCACTCTGTTGGCTGCATCTTTCAGGGGCCAGAACCGGACAGAACCTGGCTGTGGAGTCAGAGGGGGTGGGTTCAAGTTCCCACTCTGTGTCCCACCGCTGAGTGACCTTGGGGAGATTCTTTAGCATGTGCAGCTTGGGTTTCCTCATCCATAACACGAAAGGGCTGGAGCAGAAGGCCTCCAAGGTCTCGGCCAGCTTTAAATCCTATAATAAACATCCGAGCCGTGGCTGTGTTGACCCGTCTGATTAGTGTGCAAACATTTTACCTGCTTTAAATCACTAACCTTGGAGAGGAGAGCTTTCATGCTTCCCCTCTCACAGACGCCGGGCACGTGGGCCTCCCGGTTCACAAATGCTGCCCCCCCTCCCCTCAGGAACGTGTGCAGCTCATTGCATCCCCCCGTCCTGCTCGGATCTCTGCTGGGCCCCTGCCCATACTCCCCCGCTCGCCATGGTGGGGGGCTTCTCTGAGGCATTCCTCACACTGAGAGGGAGAGACAGATCAACGGATGGACAGACACACAGACACACAGACACAGATAAACAGAATCAGACAGATAGATACCTAGATAGAGAAAACGACGGACAGATAGATAGACATCTAGACAGATATCTATGTCACTTATATAGATGTATATCTGGACAGACAGACAGACATACACAAACAGAATTAGACAGATAGATACCTAGATAGAGAAAATGACAGACAGACATCTAGACAGATATCTATGTCATTTATATAGATGTATATCTGGACAGACAGACAGACATATACAAACAGAATTAGACAGATAGATACCTAGATAGACAGAGAAAATGACAGACACATAGACATCTAGACAGATATCTATGTCATTTATATAGATGTATATCTGGACAGACAGACATATACAAACAGAATTAGACAGATAGATACCTAGATAGAGAAAATGACGGACAGATAGATAGACATATAGTCAGATATCTGTATCATGTATATCTGGACAGACAGACAGACATATACAGATAAACAGAATAAGACAGATTAGATACCTAGATAGAGGAGAAAATGACAGACAGATAGATAGACAGATATCTGTATCATGTATATAGATGTATATCTGGACAGACAGATAGACATATACAGATAAACAGAATTAGATAGATACCTAGATAGAGAAAATGACAGACAGATAGACATATTAGACGGATATCTATATCATCTTTATAGATGTATATCTGGACAAACAGACAGATACTTAGGTACAGACAGAAACCTAGATAGAGACAGATAGACATATCAACAGAGATATATAGACATATAGATAAACAGAATTAGACAGATAGATACCGAGACAGAAAGCGAGAACAACAGACAGACAGAGTGATATATAGAGATAGACAGATAGACAGACAGAGATATACAGTTAGCCAGATACCTAGATAGACAGACAGACAGAGATAGATACCTAGACAAACAGAGAAGCAGATACCTAGATAGATAAACAGATAGAGGATAAATATAAAGAGAGATGGAAATAAAGATCTATAAATAGAGTTATAGATAAGAGACAGGTAGAGATGGATCTTTATCCCAAAGGGCAATGATAGGGAATTTTTGGACTTCTCTGCATTGGAATAATGGCCTTCAGGAGACAAGACTCTTTTCAGGTGTGTCCAAATCTCCATGACCTTATTTGAGGTTTTCTTCAAATAAGGTGAAGTGACTCGGTCAGGGTCACATAGTTATTAAGTATCTGAGACCAGATTGGAACTCAAGGAGATGAGTCTTTGTGGCTCCAGGCCCGGGGCTCTATCCACTGCTCCATCAAGCCAGACCCAGAAGACTTGGATTCAAATACTGATTTCCGATCCTTTCTCTTCCTCTCCCCCTCCACATTAACCAATTACACTGTTTTTCTGGGACTCAGTTTCTTTCATCTGTAAAATGGGGGAGCTAGACTTGATAGCCTCTTCCAACCCCTAAGATGAACTCTGAGATGTGTGTGTGTGTGTGTGTGTGTGTGTGTGTGTGTGTGTCCGGGATCACCTCTTGTCCAGCTCTCCTAGTGACCACAGACATGCATCTAAGTGAGGGTCATGTTTGTAGTCTAGGGTCAGGTAACTGATCAAAGCTCACTGACCCTCAGTGGAATTAGGGCTGAGGCTGGGCTTCTCCCACTCTTGCAAGAATCACCAGGACAGGTAAAGGTGCTGCCCAAGCTGCCCACTCACTCCTGGAGTCCACAGGGATACTCACTTCCCTGCCCATCTCCTTTAGCTTTCTCTACTAGCATCCATCTTTCCCCAGACTTCAGCCTGCCCTACCTTCAGCCCCTTATAGAATTTAGAGCTGGAAGAGTGAGGAGAGAAAGGAGGCCACATGACTTCTTTTTTGTGAGGCGTTCAGGTGACTTGTATAGGGTCACACAGCTAATGTGTGTGAGGTCAGATTTGAACTCAGGTCGTTCTGACTTCAGAGCTGGTGCTCTCTCTCCACTGCGCCACCTAGCTGCCCCCTAATCTAGTCTTTCTTTTAGAATTTAGTAGTATTTTATTTTTTCCAATTACACATATAGGTAGTTTTCAATATTCTTTTTTTGGTAAGACTTTTGAGTTCCAAATCTTAGGTGATTTTCTTGGACTCAGAATCAGGGAGATGCTAGTTTGGGTCCTGCCTGGGCCGAAAGCTGAAAATCTGTAAAATGGGCTTCATGAAAAGTATTTTGCCAAACCCTGAAACACACAGTGGGAGGAGGAGCGATGGTTCCTGGGAAATTGGGGGACAGCCTGGGGGCTGATCTTTGGGGAAGCCCCTCCCAGAGGAGGAAGGCTGTTTTCCAGCCTGTAGCCCCCGAGGTTGGATTTGGCTAGCCAGAAATTAGTAAGCATTTATTTAGCACTTTCTCTGTCTGACACCTTGCTAATGTGCTCACACCCAGAATACACAGAGAAAGCAAGCGGCCCCCCACCCCCACCCCCTCAGGTTGGTGCTTTCTTCCCTTGGAGGGAAACAAAATGTACAAACGACAAGAGCAAATATTGATACAGCACTTTGAAGTTTGCCCAGTGTTTGACAACGATTATCTCTTCCGATCCTCTTGGCAACTGAGGGAGGGATGTTCCAAGACTATTATCCCCATTTTCTGGATGAGAAAAATGAGATGGAGTAGAGTAGAGACCCCCGAAGCCATCTTGCCCCAGATCTTTATCTCACAGGTAAGGAAACTGAGGCCCAAAGTCATTAAGGTACTAACTGGTAGAGGAAGGATTTGAATTCGGATCTTTTGAATCCAGCACTATTGGTTCTTCCCAGCAGATCTCCAGTTAATACTCTTTCTCCCTGAGAGGCATCTGTTACTTTCTCAAAGTCTGGTTCTCCTAATTTGCTTCCCCCATCTCCTACTTTTCCTGTGTGAGACTCTCATTGGCTCACAATCAACAAGCACTGAGTAAGCACCTACTATATACTGTGCACTGGGGGATACAAAGACAGAATGACATTGCTCCTGCCCTCATGAAACTTACATTCTATCAGCGCATATGTGTAAGTAAATAAAATAAATACAGAGTAAAAGAAAGAGTAATTTAGTGGAGGAAGATCCAGAAAAGGTCATATAAGAGGTGACCTTTGAACTTGGCCCTTCTCAACAATTTAGAGATTCAAGGCAATTCCAACAGACTTGGGATGGAAAACGCCATCTGCATCCAGAGAGAGAACTAGGGAGACTGAATGGGGATTGAAACATACATATTATTTCCATCTTTTTTGTTTGTTTGTTTGTTTTGTTTTTCTTTCTTATGGTTTCCCCTTTTGTTCTATTTTTTCCAAAACATGACTAATATGGAAATATATTTTAAATGATTGTACATGTAGAAACTTATGTCAGATTGCTTACTGCCTGGGAGAGGGGGAAGGGAAGAAAGAGAATTTTTTTCCTCAAAAAAATTGGAACACAAATTGCAAGAGTTAATGTTGAAAACTCATGTATTTGGAAAAATAAAATACTGAGGAAAAAAATAGGCGAACCTTGAGCTTGAGCTTTGCAGCAGAAATTTTTTTTTGCAGTAATTAATAATAATTTATTTTTTTATTAAAGCTTTTTATTTACAAAATATATGCATGGGTAATTTTTCAGCATTGACACTTGCAAAACCTTGTGTTCCAAATTTTCCTCTCCTTCCCTCCCCTCCCCTAGATGGCAGGTAATCCAATACATGTTAAATATGTTAAAATATAAAATAAAATTTAAAATGTTAATATATATGCCATGTAAAATATATATGTATATATATTTGTACAGTTATCTTGCTGCACAAGAAAAATTGGATCAAGAAAGGAAAAAAAACTGAGAAAGAAAACAAAATGCAAGCAAACAACAGAAAGGGTGAAAATGCTATGTTGTGATCCATCTTCAGTTCCCACAGGCTCTCTTCATCACAAGATTGGACCTGGTCTGAATTATCTCATTGTTGGAAAGAGCCACGTCCATCAGAACTGATCCCCATATAGTCTTGTACAGTGATCTCCTGGTTCTGCTCATTTCACTTCCATCAGTTCCTGTAAGTCTCCCCAGGCCTCTCTAATATCATCCTGCAGAGGGAATTCTAAGAGAGAAGGTGAGGAGGGATAGCAATCCTGGCATGAGGCACAGCCTGTGCAAAGGCCTGGTAAGGGGAGATGGGATATCATGCGTAAGGAACAAGAAGGCCATTCTGAGCAGGCGCAATGTATAATCAATTTAGAAAGGTTCCTGGGACCAGATTATGATGGTCCTTAAGTGTCAAATGGAGGAGGCTGGAACATCTTGGGAGAGGGGGTTCCTCTTGTGCCTCCAAGTGCCTGGCACGGTGTTGGGTACAGGGGGAACGCCAACAGATGACTTATTAACTGACCTTGTGGACCAGTCGGCCATTAATTCTGAGCCTTTCAAGATGCCATAAACCCAGTTGTCTGCATTTAGCCAATTCCTTCTCAGCAGCTGCTCTCCAAAACTCTCTCCATCATCTCCAGGGACTCCTATTACCTCTAGGATCTGATCCAAACTCCTGTGTTTGGCGTGCAAAGCCCTTGGCAACCTGGATCCAGAGTACTTCTGCTACACATTATTTCCCTTTCTCTAGGGTTTGGTCCAGCCAAACTGTCCTCCTCCTTTTCCTTGAACACGCCGTCCCATTTCCCAACTCGGCACCTTTGCCCAAGCTGTGTCCCATGCCTAGAATGCACTCCCTCGCCACTCTCCCTCATGGAATCGCCAGCTTCCTAGAGAGCTCAGCTCCAGTATCCCTTCTCCCCTCTGCTACATGCACATCTAGAATGGAAGAAACAAAGTTTCTATCTATCCAGCCCTTAGCACAAAGGCTGAAGGGGGAAACTGAGGCAACATGGTTAGGTGGCTTGCCCAGGGTCACCCATCTACTCAGTGTCTGAAGCTGCAAATGAACCCAGAAAAATGAGTTTTCCTGATGTAGGGCAGGTGGTACAGAGAGTAGAACACCAGGGTTTGGATTCATGGAGTCCAACATGACTGAACAACAAGTAGGGCATAAAAGGGGAGAGAGAAGAAGACTGATGGGATGGTGGGAGAAGGTCAGAACAAGATGGGAGTAGAAGGAATTGGGGGTGTAAGGGAATGAGGGAGGATGGAGGAGAAACATGAGGAGGGCATAGGAAGGATAAGCTAGAGAAGGGAGAGGGGGTTACAGGAGAACAGAGAGAGAGAGGAAGGAATAAGGGCTGGAGAAATCAAACAAAGATGGAGATAGGATGATTAAGTCCCAGGTGAGACATGTCCTGACAGTGTGACCTTGGGCAAACTGGTGTCCTCCAGCAACTTTCTAAGAATATAAATTACTCTGGGAAATTAAGTTTCAGCACCTCCCAATCAACTCTTTCCCCCAACATCTGAGTTCTACCATATTCTAGTGCCCTCCATCCCCAATTCCAAAAGCTATTCCATATGGGGGCTTAGCATCTGCCTTGGAGCTGCCATCATTCCCACCTTCGTTGCAAGATGAAATCAACTCTGCAATCAGCCCTCTTCAGCACCCGGCTACCCCTGGATCCCTCCCCTTTCTCTCTCTCCTCTCAGATCTTCCACCTTTGAAGGAGTCTTCTCATCATTTCCCATCCAAGCTATACTTTCCCCGGACTTCCTCATCTCCAGAAACTCATCATTGTGCAAGATGAAATCATTTCAGAAACTCTCACCTTCTCTGAGGGTTTCCCTCTTCCAGGATGGGGGTAACTTTCCTCTTCTTCCCTCTTCACCTAGATATTCTCTTCCCTCTTTAGACTGTGAGCTCCCTGAAGGCAGGGACCATTTTATGTCTTAGTGTTGAACGCATTGTAGGCACTTAATAAATGTTTATGGACTCAGGCTCTGCCACGAGGAGGTAGTGAGCTCCCCATCACCACAAGTCTCTAAGCAGAAACTAGATGACCCCTTGTTAAGAGTTGACATGCCTTCTTTGGCTATGAGTCAGTCTGGCTGGTCCCTGATGTCCCTGCTGACTCTGAAATTTCGTGCACTTTCTGGCCCACTTTCCCTCTGGAGCTCCCAGCCCCTGTCTTTCCCAAAAGCCCCCTCCCAGGCTGAGGATGGGTCTAGCCTCCACTGCCTTCACTTATAGCATCCTCCAAGCTAACCTTAGTGGAGTTAACTAAGCCCAAGGCCCTGAGAGCAGGCTGGGAACTCAGTCTGGACCCCATGCAGTCCACTTCTGCCTGTGGTCAAAGGGAAGTGGGGCAAGAATTTTGGTCTTCTATTCTTAACATGTCTTACAGGGGCTGAAAATTGAGACCCAGAGTTTGGAAAGGAGTTAGCCAAGACCTCGGGGTAGGGGGGCCGGTAGTGAGTGGAGTGCTGGGATTAAAAACCAGACTTTGCTCAAATCCATTGGTATTTGCACTACCCCCCACTGGGGGATGTCGATAAATTCATGTGACCCATCCCCACCAGAGCTGAGACAGCTCAGCTGCTGCTGGTGAGTCAGGAGAACAGTCAATAGTCGGCGGCCCCCCGCCTTCTGCCAATCTCCACCTTCCTCTGACTCAGTGGCTGGAACTTTGCTGATCAGTAGCCTACCACTGGCTCCTCATCATGGGGCTCATGCGTCACTCACTCACTGCTTGTGCCTCCCCAGCAGCAGTACCCCCATCCCCATCACCTACGTACAGGCCATAGCTGGCGCCCACCCACGGCTCCATCACCATCACCCCCATGAGACACCATCACCCCCTCTGGGACTTTGCATACAGCATATGCCCTCATTGCCACCTCTCAGATTCTCAGCCAAGAAGAGCTTCCTACCAGAACCCTGTCCAGAGGGCCCAAGTCCCATGTCCCATCCAGAGGAGCCGCCTCCATCCCTTTCAAGCTCTGACAAACACCTGCTAAGTGCCCTGCAAAATAAAATAGTCCTCGACTACCCTCAAGGAGCTTACATTCAACTGGGTGAGACTTGGCAGGGGCTGAACAAATGTTGGATTAGTGTGTCGAATGCTGTGACCAGGTAATACCTAAAAGGAGACCAGGAAAATGTGCCTTCCTTTCCTTGAGGGCAGGGACCATTTCCCTTCATTTTGGCTAAGCACAGTACGAGTAATATATATATATATATATACAGAGAGAGAGAGAGAGAGAGAGAGAGAGAGAGAGAGAGAGAGAGAGATCCAATATACAGGCATGCAGAAAGCTTTTATCAAATTAAATTAAATCTATTTATTAAATTCAATCAAAAGACAGGCTAAGGAATAGAGGAATAAATGTTCCTTTTATTTTTGCAGAAGTGGGGGGTCTATGGGTTAGGAAGTCTGCATACACTATCAGATTATATTGATGTGTTGATTAGTTTTTTTTTTTCTTTTTTATTCTTTGCTATAGGCTCAGTGAGGAGGAGGAGGGGAGAAGCAATAAAGCTGATGTAAAAATAAAAGATAGTAATAAAAAATTTGGAAAAAGGAACAAAGACAGGGGACTCAGGGTTGGTGGCTGGAAAGGTTGACCCCCCCCCCCTTTCTTTCCTCTCTTTAGCCACGGCTTTTATGCCCTGAGCCCTTTGTTTGACTGGACAGCTGCCTTCATCTACCTTGAGCCTCTCTTAGTCCCACTCCTTTCCCCTCAGCTGGGACTGGGGTGACCCACTGGGCTAACGGAAGCTTTTTTCTAAGCCAATCGATGCTAATAGAATAGATCTCAGTGGTGAAATGCTCTCTGCTAATCGGATCAAGACCTGTCCTGAGCTTCCCAGCTACAGAGAAAGGCTGGCACCCAAGCCCACTTGGTACATCCTACTTTGACCCTCTCCAGTGGCAATGGCCTTGATCTCTCCTGACCCCCTCCATGAAGTCTCCCTAAGAAAGCTCTAGATTTCTCTCCCTGCATTGTCTTGGAGCCTGGCTGGGGATTGGGGAAGGTGGGGGAGTGCAGGGGGCAGGGAAGGAGAATTTTCTAGCTTTGTTCTTGACATTCTGACTGTCCTCTACCCATTCCCTACCCCCAAGGGGAAGCCCTTGAAGTCAACTTCCTCAAGTAGTAAGAGATCAGCCCCAGGGTTAAGAAATCTAGAGATTGGCTGTGTGATCTTTGTAACTATTGCTCTCTGCTTATATAAAAATTATGGGGAGGGTGAGTTGATTTGTAGGAGCTCTCCCTGCGTGGAGAATTCTATCTTCCTGTTTTAGAGGCGGGAAGATTTTGCTTTGAATTCTGCCTCTGACCTTTATTAGCTGTAGAATCTCCCAAGTAACTTTTTTTTTATTAAACCTTTTCATTTTCAAAATACATGCATGGATAATTTTTCAACATTGACCCCTGCAAAACCT
>JAJPUD010003949.1:124366-191453 GCA_023553655.1 Myrmecobius fasciatus
AAAAAAAAGAGAAAGAAAAACAAAATGCAAGCAAAGAACAACAAAAAGAGTGAAAATGCTATGTTGTGAACCACACTCAGTTCCCACAGTCCTCTGTCTGGGTGCAGATGGCTTTCTCCATCACAAGACCATTGGAACTGACCCGAATCATCTCACTGTTTAAAAGAGCCACATCCATCAGAATGGATCATTTTATAATCTTGTTGTTGCCGTATACAATGTTTTCCTGGTTCTGCTCATTTCACTTGATGCTGTGATGTTTTGCAAAGTCACAAAGTAGCAAAGAACTGGAAACAAAGTTGGTGCTCATTGGTTGGAGGAATGGCTAAATAAATTGTACAAGAACATAAAGAAATATAGCTATGCTACCAAAAAAATGATGAATATGAAGAATTTAGAGAAGTATAGGTAGACTTGGATGAACTGAAGTCAGCATAGCCCAGAAAACGATGTATGCAATGACCACAGCAATATAAGTGTTAAGAACAAAAAAGAGGGATGGAACACTCTGGTGACTGCAATGACTAAACTTCTCCTTGAAGAAGAGATGACAAAATATATCTCCCTCTTGTCTTTGCGGAGGTGGGAGACTATGGGAACAGAATGCTGCATCCACTGCCAAATACATTTGATGCTTTGGTTGATTTTACTGAATTCCTTTTTCTCTTTTTAAATCTGTTAGAAGGAATGACTTGATGGGAGTGGGTGAGGGAGGGGAATATTCAGAAATGAAAGTGATTTAATAACAATAGTATCAATAAAAGTAAATAAAGAAATGTTTGTTGAGTGAATGAATGAATGTGGGTCATACCTGGGTATTCCTGGCTCAGGGACAAGAAAAGATCTTTGGCTTAGAAATCTTTGATAACTCTTCAAGTTAAATTCTCTATTCCTTAACTGAAGAGTATTCAAAGCCCTCCTTCCATTGCTGCTTAATCTAAAAATCTGTAGCCAATCCATATCACAGATGCTTACTAGTATCAAAAGAGGTACAACCACTCAGAACCTCTGTTTTCTCTTCTATAAAATGGGGATAACACCTGATTTATAGGGATATTGAGTAAAGCGCTTTGTAAAAACCTTAAAGTACTATAAGAATCAACCAACCAATTTGTTAAGCATTTATTAAGCACCTACTATTACTCTAACCTTAGAGGTAGCCAAAATTGTAGTCAGGAAGAGTCAGATACTTACTAGCTGCATGACTCTCAGAAAGTGACTTTACCTCAGCCTTTTACGGTTTCCTTATCTGTAATATATATAACAATAATAATAACATCTACCTTACAGAGTAGTTATGAGGATCCAATGAGGCAATGTAATTGAAGTTCTTTGCGTACCTAAAGACCTGTATGCTCTCTAGCTATTATTATGTCCCAGGCATTACGCTTAATAAATATGAATTATAATCCTTTTCTTTTAGTGAAATCCATACTTACTGTTCCCTCTACTAAATCCAAAATCACCCAGAGAGCTCAGAGAACAGTTTTATGTTTCAAAGATCCAGAGGAACAGAAGGGGCAAGGGACTGTTTTACTTTTGCCCTTGTATGACTGGCACATAGTAGGCTCTTAGTAAATGTTTTGTTAACTAAGTGATTGGGCCAAGCAGAGGCCTGGACAGAGACAAGTGTTGGCAATGTGATTTTTGCCTCACTCCCAGCCAGAGCCCTAGTCGGACATTTTCTATAGCTAGGTAAGTCATTTAATTCTTCATAACCTCAGTTTCCTTAATCTGTAAAATGTGGGTAATAATTATACTTAGCTCAGGATGGTTGTGGGAATCAAAAGAAATAACATGTGTAAAGGGCTTTACAAACCTTAAAATTGTGTGTGTGTGTGTGTGTGTGTGTGTGTGTGTGTGTGTGTGTGATCATTAGCTGTAATTTAGTCGAAACCACTCATTTACAAACAAGGAAACTGAAGTCCAAGGATAACTGGACCAAATAGCTTGCCAAAAGTCACAGAGATAGAGCAAAAGGCAGAGTCAGAAAGAATCAGTCAAGGTCTTCTGTCTTTAAATCTGACATTTTCTACAGCATCTTGTGAGCTGCCCTTCTCTGGGTCAGTAGGAAGCTGGTAGAAGGTGCCAAAAAAGACCATCCTACTCTTGGCCCAACTGTCCATCACTTTAACATTAAACAAAACCCCTCCAGTGTATGGATGATTTTTCTAGTTTCTTTCTTTCTTCCTGTTTCCTTCCCCTTCTTGACTCTCATCCAGCTGGTCAACAGTCTACCACTTCTACCTTTATAATGTGCCTTTTATTCATCCTTTCCTTTCCTGTCTTTTCATTCCAGACGTCCTTTTCACAACTACTGCAAAACCTTCAAAATGGCCTTCCTTCCTCTCAGTTAATTCCCAACTTCCAACAATGCACACCTTCAACAGATTCTTTTTTTTTTTTTTTTTGCTTTTTTTGCTGAGGCAATTGAAGTTAAGTGACTTGCCTAGGGTCACACAGCTAGGAAGTGTTAAGTGTCTGAGACCAGATTTGAACTCAGGTCCTCCTGACTTCAGGGCTGGTGCTCTATCCACTGCACTACCTAGCTGCCTCAAGATTCATCTTTCTTAAACACTATCATGTCAAACTTTCCCCATTTTCAGAACCTTCTAAAGCTCCTCAGGATGAGAACAGGGACTCCCTAACAGCATTTAAGGCCCCACACTAGCTCTCCAATCTCACAAGATTCTTTTACTGGAGGAAAAAATGCTCCGCAAAGCAAGCATACAATCCCAACCCATGCCTTTGTCCAAATCCTCTCTCTCCCTTGCCTTGTTAGGATCATAGATTAGGATCCGATGAGATAATATATGTAAAGTATTTTGGCAAACCTCAAAGCACATGTAAATGTTGGCTATTATTATTAACATAGATTCAGTGCTGGAAAGGACCCATAGAGGTCATGTAGTCCAATCCCTTTGTTTTACAGACGGGGAAACTGATCTTCAGGGAGATTATGCCATTTGCCCAAGGTCACTTTGTTATCATAGAATCACAGACTTTTAGAATTAGAAGGCACCTCAATAGCCATCTATCCAACCTGTTCCCCACTCATTCCCCAATTTATGTTTATTCAGTCTCTATTTTAAAATCATCGACAAGGGAGAAGTCACTGCCAGGACGGCTTGCTATAATTTTTGGTACAAAGTTTTTCCTGTCTCTTTTTAACTTCTATCTATTCAATGTTGAAAAATTACCCATGAATATGTTTTGTAAATAAAAAGCTTGAATTTAAAAAAAAAAACAGACTTCTATCCATTGTTCTCTGTTCTGTCCTTTGGGACCAAGCAGAACAAAGCTAAACCCTCTTCCCTGAGTATTTGAGAAGCACAAAGTCAAGGATTCCAACCCAGTTGTCTAAGCCTCCGGCGCCACTTCTACTCAGCAATGGCACCCATCCTTTCATCTACTGGATGCTGCTCTTTTTGGGGGGAGGTGTGCAATCAGGGTTAAGTGACTTGGCCAGAATCACACAACTAAGAAAGTAAGTGTCCAAAGCTAGATTTCAGCTCATTCATTTATTCTTTTTTTTAAAAATTTTAATAGTATTTTATTTTTCCAATTCCATGTAAAGATAGTTTTCAACATTCATTCTGATTTCCAAATTTTTTTTTCTCCCTCTCTCCCTCACCTTTCCTTTTCCCAAGACAGCAAAAAATATGATATAGGATATACACGTTCATTCACTCTTAAAGGTCCAATCCAACTTCTTTTTTGTTTGTGTGTGTGTGTGTGGTTTTTTTCCTGAGGCAATTGGGGTTAAGTGACTTGCCCAGGGTCACACAGCTAGGGACTGTTAAGTGTCTGAGACCAGATTTGAACTCAGGTCCTCCTGACTTCAGGGCTGGTGCTCTATCCACTGCACCACCTAGCTGTCTCCAATCCAACTTCTTAATAGTCTTCCTTCATACTGTGCCTTTTATCCATCTTTCTCTTTCCTTTCTTTCCATCCCAGACCAGCTTCCTCACAAACTGCAAAACCTCCAAACTGGTCTTTCCTCTCAGCTCCTGACCCCCAAGAGTCTTGAGGGCAGCATTGTTATTATTTTTTTGTCCTTATATGATATCACCTAGCAGAGTGCTTAGCATGTAGTAGATTAGTGATTAGTTTATCCCAGGGGCTCTGGTGATACTTCTCTGTACTACTGCATATTTTGACACTCACTAGCTAAGTGACCCTGACTGAGTCACTTCACCTATCTGAGATACAGTATTCTTTTCTCTAAAATGGGGCTAAGAATCCTTGAATTACTTCAGATTTTTATGCCCTAACACATGATCAATTTTCGTATAAGTTCCATGAACCCCTGAGAAAAAAGTATACTCCCTTCTATCACCATTCAATTTCCTCCAGAGATCTGTCATACCTAACTTATCTAACATTTTGTTTATCTCTCTAACATTTTGTTTATCTCTCCTTGAATTACTTCAGGGGGATGCTGTGAGGAACGGGTTTACTTTGATAAAACTTTGAAGATCTATGCAAGATGTAAGCCATGTGCACTATTAGTGGTATTCATTAGGTTGCCATATCTTATACTTTTGGTTATCTTTATAAATTATATATAATATTTACAGATATAAAGTATATATACATCCATCCATCTATCTATCTATATACTTTATAATTGTGTAGATTTGAGGCTCCTTAAAGGCAGGACTATTTTAATTATACTTTTCCCCTGGCACTTAGCATACTACCTTACATATAATTGGCACATAATAAATGCTTGTAGCCCTAGCTGTGTGACCCTGGGCAAGTCACTTAACCCCAATTGCCTCAGCAAAAACAAACAAACAAATAAATAAATAAAATGCTTGTAGAATTGAAAGAACTCTCCCCAGTTAGGATGTCAATCTCCTGGGGGGAAGCAATTTTAATCTATCCCTTACCTCCTGATCTTTGACTCACGACTACATAAATGAGGAAAGCATAGTGAAAAGTTGAAATTTCAAGTACAAAATGGCAAGGTCCTGCAATCTTTGTTGGTAGAGGGTATTGCTCATGGGGATGAACCCTGGGTTCTCGAAGTTTTGGAGTATACAGTAATAATCACCTGTCTGGAGAACTTCTCTTAAGGCAGCTAGGTGGGGAAATGGAGAGAAAGTTATAACTCAGGAAGATATATACTACAGGGATAATAATAGCATCTCCCTCCCAGAGTCATTATGAAGAGCCAGCAAAATCCTGTTTGAAACAGGATTTACAAAACTTTAAAGCACTATAGCAAATGCTAGCTGTTATTTTCTCTCCATCACATTTCAAGTCCTAGGTTACATCGATGGTGAAATATACAGTTAGATTGGTCCAAGGTCAAATGGCTAGTGAGTGAAAAGGGAAGATTTGAACTCAGGGCCTTTTGACCCAAGGCTGGTCACTATGTCATGTTGCCTCTGTGCTCAATTTCTGCAAGTTAAGGAGAATGATGGCCACTCTAGCTGACCAGATTTGAATTCAGGTCTTCCTGACTTCAGGGAGGATGCTCTATCCACTGCTCCCACTATACCCGTCTTGAGGATGAATGAGATATCACAAATACGGAAACTCTATAGAGAAATGATTATTACGGAATACTCTGAAACTCCAAGAACACAAAGTTTCACCCAGTGAGCAGCACCCTCTACCAACAAAGGTTACAAGGACTTGCCATCTTCTACTTGAAATTAAATGTCCTTCTTGCTGCTTTTCTTACCCAGCATTCCATGTCCTGCCACCGGGCTTTTGCCCAGGCCGTTCCCCATGCTTGGAATGCCCTCCCTTCTCATTTCTTTTCTCCTGTGTGTCTGCTCTATTCCACTGATCCACCGCTCTATTTCTTAGCCAGGACCAAATGGTTTTCATGATTACTGCTTAATGGTATAGTTTTAGGTCTGCCTGACTTCTTTCCTGATCTCTCTAGCAGCCGGCACTTCTCCCCAACAATATTTTATATATGCTAATGGGATAGAGATGATCCCAATGATTCCATTGATGCGGGGAACTATCTGATAAAGAAATAGGTCTCTACTTTCCGAGATTGTTGCCAGGGGCACTGAGAGGTTATGACTTGCAATAAATGTTTGAGACTGGGTCTTGAACGTTTTCTTATATACATTTTGTCTCCCTGATAGACTGTATATTGGAATTCAAGTCAGAGACTATCACTTTGTCTTTTTATTCCCAGTGCTGAGCACAGTTCCTGGCACTTAATAAATGCTTGTTGAGGCTAATATGGAAATATGTTTCGCGTGACTTCACATGTATAATGGGCTTCATATTACTTGCCTTCTCAATACGTGGGGAAGGAGCTGGGGGGAGGCAGAGAATCGGGAGCTCAAAACTTTAAAACTGAATGTTAAAAATAAATAAAATGAATGAAATAAAAGCCAAAAAAATGCTCGTTGATTGATTGGTTGATTGTCTCCCTGACATGGTAGACAGCCTACAAGAGGTGTTGTGGTCAAGAAATTCATCTCTTATGTTCAGCTTCATGATGAGAATCTGGGCTTAGCTAAATTGGTTCTCAGGCAACAGACCCCACAATTCATCACTGGACCCCTGATATAGACAGACAGACAGACAGACAGACAGATAGGCAGATAGATAGACAGACAGACAGACAGGTAGATAGATAGATAGATAGATAGATAGATAGATAGATAGATAGATAGATAGGCAGATAGACAGGCAGATAGACAGGTAGATAGATAGATAGATAGATAAATAGATAGATAGATAGATAGACAGACAGACAGGTAGATAGATAGATAGATAGATAGATAGATAGATAGATAGATAGATAGATAGATAGACAGGCAGATAGATAAATAGATGGGTAGATAGATAGATGGATGGATTTATAGATGGAAGGATAGATAGAGATTTATATATATATATATATATGTTCACACACATATACATGTATTTATATCTGTTTATACATACACACACACATATACATATATATATATATATGTTATCTCCCCTGATAGAATATAACCTTCCTGAGGACAGTATTATTTAGGGGTTTTTGTCCTTACATGATATTATCTAGCAGAGGGCTTAGTATTTAATAAATGCTTGGCGATTGATTGATTGATTAATTTAAACCTTTCCAAAATCCCAAGGCCTTGCCCTCCATTAGCACGGTCTTCCACAAACATGGTCAGCGACATGGTACCGTGAGGATATCCGTGGAGGGAATTGTTCTAATTGCAGTCCCAGCATGCCTTTCCTCCCTTACTTCTAATTTTTTTCCCTCTCTTAGCCTTGTTCTTCTATTTTCCTTCTCGGAGCTTAATGTTCAGGCGGCAGCCAGGGAAACGGAGGAGACAAACCCAGGAGGAAGTGGAAATTCTGTGTAATACCATCTTCCGTATCACAGAACGTGTCTTAAGTGCCAGCCCGGGGGATTTGCTAAAGTTTGTTCGGCAGAGGTGGGGCTGAAGGTCAGATTAAATTGGACTAGAAGCCACAGGGGGAAACTTGGATGAAGCTGCTGAAAGACAGTTTCCGGATGGAAGAGAGCAGAGCAGGCTGGGTTGGGGCGGGGGGGGGGGGAGCCGAGGCCTAAAGGATAATGTCGGGACCACTTGGCCACCAGGCTCAGGGATGCTGATGGGCCAAGATTTCCCCGTGACTTCTGCGGGAACCTGCAAATAAGCCGTTCCTCTGCTCCCCTTCTCCCCTCCCCAAATAATGAGCTGGTATAAAAATGGAGATTGCAGAAAATTGTCGGCAGTTTTCAAATTTCCAAACGGCATTAGTCAAAATATATCACGTTTCAATGTGCTGATGTGCCGCCCGCTCAAAATCTGATCACTTTTCAGCTGGAATTTATTGCAATATGAATCAGCTCAGGAGGAGCTAAGTAACGGGGAAAAAATAAATGCAGAAAATGAACCGGAATAAGGGCACCCCGAAAGCAGCCCTGCAAGATGCTGGGAGGGCCGGGGTCCGGGGGTATCCTCCAGACGGCATCGGATGGAGCCCCCCGCGTGAGCTCAGGAGGACCTGAGCTCAAATATGGATTTAACTGTGTGACATTTATTTTTTATTTTTTATTTTATTTTATTTTTAAAATAAAGCTTTTTATTTTCAAAACATACACATGGATAATTTGACAACATTGACCCTTGCATAGTCGATACTTAATTTTTTATATGCCTCATTATAAAGATAATATTACTGTCCAGGATTGTTGTGAGAATCAAATGAGATGATATTTGTAAGGTGCTCTGCAACGTTTAAAGCATTATATAAATACTGGCTATTATTATCATTATCTTCCTCCTGCTGTGTCTCTTAATCTTTCCAGGCCTCAGTTTCCCCCACTGTAAAATGACCTCACTAAGGTTCCTTACAACTTGAAATCTACTAATTTATGCTTGATTGGGCTTTCCCAGTGCTCCCCCCATGGTCAGGCCCCCTGCACCTCTCTCAGTCTCTTGCCTTTTGTTCTTGAAATGGAATTTCCAGTTTGATGAATCCTATAAAATTTACTGGCAGTCCCGGACAGACTAGAGTTTTAACAAACATGATTCCCTCAGGATCTATTAGGATGGAGTAGCTGCACATTGGATAGAGAGCACTGGCCTTGGAATCAGGAGGCCCAGAGTTCAAATTTGGCCTCAGGCACTTGACATTTCCTAGCAGGGTGACCCTGAGCAAGTCATTTAACCCCCGTTGCCTTGCCAAAAAAAATCTATTGAGGTTCTACTGTGTGCAAAGCTCTGGGCTGGGGTTTCCAGGGCCTGCAAAGCTGAACAAGGCCTACCTGGAGCTTAGAGGTTGGAGCAAAGATAGTACACAAGTCATTTTAAGACAAGGTGAATTGGGAAAAGTGTCTAAGAAGGATATAAACTAGGTCTGGGGACAGCTAGGTAGTGCAGTGGCTAGAGCACCAGCCCTGAAGTCAGGAGGATCTGAGTCCAAATCTGTCTCAGACACTTAACATGTCCTAGCTGTGTGACCCTGGGCAAGTCACTTAACCCCCATTGCCTCAGCAAAAATAATAATAATATTATTATTACAAATATAAACTGTTTGTAAGAGATCAAAGGGTGAGCTCTCTTCTGGCTAAGGTTATCAACCTAGGTTTAGAGCTAGGAATCTTGGTAGAAGTCTCTTTGATTTTATAGAGGGGGAACTGAAAGGGCAAGTGATCTGCCTGAAGTCAAACAGGAGGAAGCAGCAGGTTGGGGATTTGAACTCAGGACCCCTGATTCTTGTTCTAGTGTTCTTTCCATTGCATGGCATTGCCTCTCCAGGAATAACAGATTAAGGATGGAAATCGAGATATAGAACAGGAAGGGACCTTAGAGGCCTTCTGGTCCTACCTTCTCATTTTACAAATTAGGAAACTGAGCCCAGAGAGGTTCCATTGATACTAAGCAGCAGATGGGGGATTTGAACCTGGGTTCTCTAAATGCCAATCTAGAACTCAAGGAGCTTACGCCCAAATGGGGAGACAACGTTTAATGAGTAGGGAGTGGTGGATTCAAAGTCCCTTGAGAATAGCTCTGCAAACTGCAGTCCATGAATGGAACGGGACAATCCTCGGCTCTAAGATGATGATATCACTCAGAGTTGTGAGGGGCATCATGGCACCATGTCTGGAGAGCTGGACTGAAGAGGAAGGAAGATTAGGCTTGAAGTCCACTCCTGCCACTGACTACCTATGCGATTCAGCTGAGCCTCAGTTTCCCCATCTGTAAAAATAATAGGAGCTTGGACTACATGGTCTCTGAGGCCCTTTCTAGATCTAAGGAGATCTAGATATTGTCTCCAGAGTCAGAAGACCTGAGTTCCAACCACTTCCAATGCTTTCTTACTGCCTGTTTGACTCTGACCTTCACCAGCCTCAGTTTCCCCAAATGTAAAAATTATAGGAGCTTGTACTAGATGGTCTCTGAGGCCCTTTCTAGATCATGGAGATCTAGACATTGTCTCCAGAGTCAGAAGATTTGAGTTCCAAGCACCTCTGATGCTTACTTTGACCTTGACCATCAGCCTCAGTTTCCCCAAATGAAAAATAATAAGAACTTGGACTAGATGGTCTCTGAGACCCTTTCTAGATCTATGGAGATCTAGACATTGTCTCCAGAGTCAGAAGACCTGAATTCCAAGCACCTCCAATGCTTGCTGCCTGTTTGACCTTGACCTTCATCAGCTTCAGTTTCCCCAAATGTAAAAATAATAGGATCTTGGATTAGATGGTCTCTGAGGCCCTTTCTATACTACAGAAATCTAGACATTGTCTCCAGAGTCAGAAGACTTGAGTTCCAAGCACTTCTGATGCTTACTATCTGTTTGACCTTGACCATCAGCCTCAGTTTCCCCAAATGAAAAATAATAAGAGCTTGGACTAGATGGTCTCTGAGACCCTTTCAAGATCTATGGAGATCTAGACATTGTCTCCAGAGTCAGAAGACCTGAGTTCCAAGCACCTCCAATGCTTGCTGCCTGTTTGACCTTGACCTTCATCAGCCTCAGTTTCCCCAAATGTAAAAATAATAGGAGCTTGAACTAGGCGGTCTCTGAGGCCCTTTCTAGACTATAGAAATCTAGATATTGTCTCTAGAGTCAGAAGACCTGAGTTCCAAGCACCTCTGGTGCTTACTGCCTATTTGACCTTGACCTTCTTCAGCCTCAGTTTCTTCATCTGTAAAATGAGGGAATCGGACTATATGGCTTCTGCAGTCCCTTTTAGTTATAATCATACTGCCTCCCCCTTCCCCCTGACCTAAAAAAAAATACTAGCCAATGCGAGCCAGAGAGAAGGAGCTAGCAGACAGAAGGTGAAACAGGAAAAGGCCGGGCAGAAGGAGCAGAGAGCATCACGGATGGGGTGAGCAAGACTGTCAGCTGTGGCAGAGAGGTCACGTTGGATGAGATGAGAGAGACGATAATTGACGGACTGAGTCCCAAGAGAGGCAGGAGAGGGTGGGATCAAGGTGGAGAGATTAGCCTTAGCGGGGAGGACAGAACCACTCTGAGCCCAGATGGGAGGAGGATGGGGACAAAGATAGAAATCTCGAGCTGGGGACAGAGGGAGTTAACAGTTACCATGAGATGCCTCATCTTTTCAGCAAAGCGAGGACCTCATCAGGACAGGTTCCTGTCTTTCTCTTGTCCTCTGGGCGTTTCTGATCCTTAGATCTTGGATTAGGAGTAATCGATGGCTCCATCAATCTACAAGCATTTATTCAGCACCTACTGTATGCTGAGCTTTGCAGGGTTTACAAAACTAAAAGTGAGAGAGTATGATTTCAAGGAATTTACATTCTAAGAAGGGGTGAGGAGGAAGGAAGAGTTGCTCCAATAAAATGGAAGCAATCTGGGGGTACAGTCCCCCTCCCCCTCCCAGCTCACTCCCCATGGCTCTATCTTCCATCTCTTGTTCCTCTGTTCCATTTTCCATCCAACAGGGGAGGGCGCCTGACCGGAAGATCATAGATTCAGAGCTTGAGGTCAGGGAATTCTCAGCCTAGATGTAGATGGTTCTTCCATTTATGGCTTGAGAGGTCATTGATGAATAGAACACAGAGGGTCTGGGTTCAAATTCTGCCTGTGTCACTTACTCTCTGTGGGAGTATTGTAAAATCAAAGGGCAAGGGAGAATGTCCATCTAGATAGTCTAATCTCTCCCCCAGCTTTAAATCTATTATCCTATGTGATCTGGGTTCAAATCCTGCCTCTTGTCACTTACCGACTGGGGGATCTTGGAGAAATCATTTGGCTCATCTGGATCTCAGTTTCCTCATCTGTAAAATGAAAGGGGGTGGACTCAATAGTCTCTGAGGTCCCTTCCAGCTCTCTGACTGACTCTTATTTTCATCCTGTTTGATTTTAATTCCTCCTTAACGTAGCCATATTGATTTTTTTTAATGAAGTGAATTAGACTTAATTTTATTTTGAGAATTCCACGCCACCCTCGCAGGAGGTTGGCAGAGCCCAGGTTGAGACCCACGATCGCTGCTCCAGCTCGAGAAAGGCTTCCCCCATGGGGACCCTTTCTCCTTCTTGCCCTCCTGCCTCCTAGTTTCTATTCACTCCAGCTTATGCCTCCCTGCTTTCCCTTTATTGCTTAGGAGCATCTGAGGTCCTGGTTTCTTTCTCCCTTTGTTTTTTTCCCTAATTGAATCAAATGTTCCGGAGCCAGACCTCCTCTGGAGGCGCAACAAACTCCCCAAGATGAGAGAAAGTGCCCCCAAAGCAACAAGGTAAAAGGAGACTAAATCCAATTGTCCAGCGAGGCTGTCATTAACCTGTCTGTGTACTTCAGGGGCCTTCCCATCCCTCTCTCTACTTTGTCAGCAGGGATTGTGGTGCCCCTACTAGACCAGGAGCCCCATCCGGGATACTATGGAACGGACAGTGAAGACCCTTGCCCACCCGGCTCCCAATCCTCCCCTAATTCCCCTCAGGGGAGTCTACACTAAATACTAAATAGAATGCTGGGTCTGGAATCAGGAAGAACTGGGTTCGAGTCCCATTAGCCATGTGACCATGGACAAAACTCTCCCTCCCCTTTTTTTGGGAGGAAATCAGAGTGAAGTGACTTGCCCAAGGTCACACAGCTAGTAAGTGGCTGAGTCTGGATTTGAACTCAGTTCCTCCTGACTTCAGGTGCTCTATCCACTAGATGCCACCTAGTCATCTCTACCATGGGCATTTATGAAACACTGTGGGCCAGGCACTGTGCTAGGTGCGAGAGAAAGGGTAGAAAGTCTTTGCCCTCCACGGGCTTGCATTTTCTGCACCTTGTAGGTGCATAAAAGGTATCTATGGAGGAAAGAAGAGAAGGTAACCTCAGAGAGGAAGACTTTGAGTTGAATCAGCCTTCCTGGGTCTCAGTCTCCTTATTGTTAAAATGAGGGAGTAAGTTGGGTCTCTCCCAGCCCTGAATATAGGAGGCTCTGGTCCTGAGGGGCAATTTCCAGCCTCAGGATTGGCTGGCATGGGAGCCGGCTCCTAGAAGATATCACAGTGACCTGACCGCCCCCCGCCCAGATCATCCCAGACCTGGCCACTTGAGGATCCATACGGCCTAGAATCTGTGAGCAAAAACCCAACAGATGGGCTGTGAAATCCCCTCCCGCTCCCAGCTCACTCCCCATGGCTCTACCTTCCATCTCTCAGATCAAAGAAGATTTAAAGCTGAGAAAGAAAACAATATCATAATAACTTCACACTTACTGGGGGTGAATTATCCAGGCTGAAACAGTCTCTTTAAATGTGTGTATCTGTGTGTGAGAGAGAGACAGTGACTGGAAAGGGATGAGAGGAAAAGGGGGGGCAGCTGTTTCCCCAGCTCTCAGCTCAGGAGGATGCTCTGAAATATTGACGGGTTAACAGATTTGACCTTTGAGCTTTTCCTCATGTGGAACAGGAAGAAGGGGCTTCCATTTTAAGACAAAGATGATACTGCCCCTCGTGCATCTCAAATTTGGGATGAGTTTGGGGAGATCACCCATCCAGGGCCCGACCGAGACTCTGAGATCCACCGGGGGGGGGGGGGGGGGGGGGAGTAGGGCCTGGACCCAAAGCCTGGGCAGGGGATGTAGTCATGGAGAAAGAGATAGGGAGGACTGAAAAGAAAGAAAAGGGTCTAAGGAGGAGGAAGGAGAAAAGAAAGAGAGGAGAGGAAGGGGCCTGTTGTGGGCAATTTGTACATTATCTCAGATCTACAGAAAGCTGGGAACCTCATAAGGCAGCAAGTGCAGCCCCTCTTTTATTTAGAGAAATTCCATGACTTATCCAATTGATTCACAAACTAGGAAGCTGGAAAGAACCACAAAGGCTACTGAGTCCAACCCTCTAATGTTACAGATGGGGAAACTGAGGCCCAGAGACATAAAGTGGCTTAGGATCTTAAGATTCCAGATCCAGAATTGGAAGAGCCCTCAGAGAATCCATTTTTAGATGGGGAAACTGAGGCCCAGAGGAGTAATTACCTTGCCTAAGGTCATTTCAGTAGTAAATGGCAGAGCTACGATACTGAGTCCAATTTTACAGATGGAGAACTGAGGCCCAGAGATATTAAGTGGCTTAGGATCTCAAGATCCCAGATCCAGAGTTGGAAGAGCCCTCAGAGAATCTATTTTTTAGATGGGGAAACTGAGGTCCAGAGAGATGATTACCTTACTTGTTATGTTAGTAGTAAATGGCAGAGCCACAGTACTGAGTCCAACCCTCTAATTTTACAGATGGAGAAACTGAGGCCCAGAAACATTAAGTGGCTTAGGATCATAAGATCCCAGATCCAGAGTTGGAAGAGTCCTCAGAGACTATGGAATCCACTTGACAGATGGGGAAACTGAGGCCCAGAGAGGTAATTACCTTGTCTAAGGTCATTTTAGTAGTAAATGACAGAGCTACAATTTGTATGGAGGTTCTTTGACTCTGAATCGCTTTGCTCTGACCAGAACCACTGGCCATCTGTGAAAATAAATACCCACCCCCGGTCTCCTTTCCTGGCTGGAATCTCTGTCAGAGTCCACTGGGAACATTAGATGAAACTTAGTGAAGGAAAATAAGAGTGACTTTAGAGTCAGGAGACCTGGGAACAGACATTATGTTCCACAGCCTCAATTTCCTCAGATTATGAAATGTGGATGTTGGACTAAAAGACTTCTCAGGTCCCTTCTAAGTCTACATCAATGATTCTAAGTACCGATTATAGAAATGCAATGGAGTGGTCCCCACTTGGCCAAGACCCCAGAGAGGTGGAAGAAGAGAAAGACCTGCAGGAACAAAAAGAGCTGTGGCAGTTCTGTTTTTTGGGGTAAAGAACTGGAAACTGAGGGGGTGCCGTGCACTGAGGAACAATCAAACCGATGATGTTATGTGAAAGCGACAGAACACTATTGAGCTGTAAGAAAGGGTGAGAGGGATGGAATCAGAGAACCCTGGGAAGATTTGTATGAACCGATACAGAGGAATGGAGAAGAACCAGGAGGATGGTGTGTATTAATGACAACATGGCAGAGATGCACAATTTTGAAAGACTTCCGAGCTTAGACGAATGACCATGATCCCAGGGAACCCCTGATAAAACATGTTGCTCACTTCCTCACAGGCAGGAGATGGATTCAGGACTCAGAGTGAAACACACAATTTTGGACAAGCCAATATGGGATCTGGTTTTGTTTAACTTTGCATGCTTGTTGCAGGAGCTTTGTTTTTCTTGTTAAATGAGGGTGGAGGGGAGAGAGAGACAGAGACAAAGAGAGAGACATCAAGAGAGAGAGAGGAGAGAGAAACAGAGACAGAGAGAAAGACACAGAGAGACAGAGACAGACAGAGACAGACAGACAGATATATATATATAGAGAGACAGAGAGAGACACAGAGACAGAGAGACAAAGACAGAGACAGATATATATGAAGAGACAGAGACAGAGACACAGAGAGAGACAGAGACAGAGAGACAGAGAGAGACAGAGACAGAGAGAGAGACAGAGAATATAATTTGCTAATATAGAAATAAAAGGAAATAGTGAAAAAGGAAATGAGTAGAATACGTGTGGAGGATGTCTCAAAGGTGAAGAGAAGAAAGGGGCTGATGAGGTCCTGGTTTATAACTAGAAGAACAGGCAGAATTGGGCAAGAACCCATCAATCCTAGACCATCGATAGGGATGGGAAATCCTCTATATAAGTGAAAGGTGCAGAAGATGCTGCCCTTCGGACCAGAGGTTCACCCAAGATCCGAGAATAGGGGAAAATGAATCAGGAAGTTATAACAGAATCATGCCAAGGGGAAGGAGACAATATTCTCAACTAAGCCCGATTCTGCCTTTTGGGGCTCCCTCCTTTGAGTTCAGATTCAGCCTCAGATACTTGCTAGCTGTGAGACCCTGGGCAAGTCCCTTGCCCCTGTTTGCCTCAGTTTCCTCAAATGCAAATGGGTTGTAAAGTAGTAAAGAGCAGTTGTAAAGCTCCAAAGAGTTATCTGTAAAGTGTTTAGCACAGTGTCTGGCACACAGATGTTTAATAAATGCTTTTTCCATTCCCTCCCTCCCTCTTTCTTCCTTGATGGCCAGTTCCCTCCATCTCCATTCCAAATGGTCACTGCCATCACCTTGCCTTATCCATAGGGACCCACTTCCTTCTCTGGAGGTACCATGGCTCCTTTGCTTGATAAATTCACAAGCTTCTTGGAGGCTTAAAAGGATAATTTACTAAAACTAAGGTAAAGGAGACACAGAAAACCACAGATAGAGCTTTCTCCATTGGTCTGGATGTTAAATACAGTTACTCCAGTACAAGGTGGATTTGGGCTGGCACAGATTCCAGGCCTGGTGGGTGTAAAATCTGTAGCTGCCAGCAGGGAAGATGTGATCAATCCTGCCTGAGGCGCTCCCTTACCCCATTTGTTCCTATTTTAATTCAGCTGCTCTGTGATCCCACCACCCGCCCTTGGCAGCCAGCAGCCCCCAAAGGGCGCAGCCTCCTTCTTTCTGTGTTCCCTTGATTGTCTCCAGACCTCACTTGGCCTGCATGGACCCTTCCTGCCTTTCTGGGTAAATCTGAGCCAGAACTGAAGCCTTCATTTATTTATTTATTGCAAAGACTTTAACCAGAAATGAAGGGGAAAGAGAGAAAATTCAAACAAACCAAGAATATAAAATAAAACAAACTTCCAAAGAGTAGAGAACTTCCTTCACACTGGTCTCCCTCCATTCCTCCCCTTTGGGGAGGGAACTCAGAGTCCACCCTAATCCTGCTGGGTCACAGAGCATGGGATCTGATCCTAAAACACCCTTCGTTGGCCCTCAGCACAGCTGTCAAGTTGGCTCGCCCCTGGCACTGGCATCTGGCCTGGCGCCACTCTGAGCCATCTTAAAGCCCAGCATCCTGGCATCTGCTGCCCAGCCTTGTTAGTATTCAGCTCCCACTTGTGTTTTTCAGGGAAAGCTACTGATTTCCATTGGGTCATCTGGCTTCCAATATGAAAGGGTCTCAGTGGTCAAGTCTAACTCTCTCATCTCATAGAGGAAACCCCAGGGAAGCGAGCAGACTTCCCAAGAACACCCAGCCAGTAAGTGACAGAGCCGAGAAGCAATCCCAGGTGCTCTGAATCCAAATCCAGTCCTCTTTATCTCGTTGCCTTCCCCTCAATTGTACTTGTCATTAAGCCCGGCCTCAACCTTCTGAGGTCACTCAAGGCCTGGTACGGTGGCCCTGGAGGCAGGAAAGCCTGCATTAGGATCCTGCCTCAGACACTCAGCAGATGCATGAACCTGGACAAATCACTTACCTCTTTGTGCCTCAGTTTCCTTATTTGTAAAATGACAGATTGGAGCTTTTTAAGGTCCCTTGCATTTCTAAAACTTCTGATCCTATTGTCTTTTTTTGTAAAATGACAAGATTGGAGCTTTTTAAGGTTTCTTGCATTTCTAAAACTTCTGATCCTATTGTCTTTTTAAGACTTCTGGCTCCAGACAAAATATAATCTTGCTAGGAAGACTCCATCTGAAACCCTTCACATGGACAAACGCACTACCCCCACAACTCCTCCATCCATTCTCTCCCTTTTAATCAAAGCCGTCTCCTCACAAAGAGCCTGTCTCCAACCTCTCTCAATCAAAAGGCATTTAATAGATGCTTATTCTCTCCTGTCTTCCCTCCTTCCTTTCTCTTTGGTCAGTGCCTTCCATGCCCAGTCTGGGGTTACCAGGTCTAGATAAGTAAGCACATAGAGAATAAATGAAGGGGAAGGGAATAAGCATTTATTAAGCACCTACAATATGCCAGGCACTGTGCTAAGTGCTTTATAAATGTTGTCTCATTTGGTCCTCACAACAACCTTTTAAGATAAGTGCTATTGTTGTCTCCATTTTTCAATTGAGGAAATTGATGCAAATAGAAATTAAGTGGCTTGTGGAGGGCTGAGGTAACTTTAGAAGGGAAAGTTCTAACAGCTAGCTGGAGGTGGGGGAAAGGAATATATTCTGGACACACTTTTAAGTTTAATTTGCAATATTAACATTTCTTCCATCACCCACTTAAGTCAAGAAAGTCAACAAAACAATGATTTGCAGAGTTTGCCTATTTCCAAGGTGTAAATGACCAGAATAAAAATTTAACAATCAGCTCTTTTTAGTTAGTTAGAGTTGGCTCTCCTCCACATTTAAGACAGGTCACCTTCCATCTCTAGCCTTTCTTCTCTCTAAAATAAAGAAGTTAATTATGAATAATGAAAAAACATTTATTAAGTGCTAAGGGTTATATAAACTCAAAGGCAAGATGGTCCCTGCCGTCAAAGAGATGGACGTTAGTAGGAGGGAAATAATACAAATCAGCCATCTGGATACAGAAGTGCAGCAGGGCAGATGGCAAGGAGATGAAGGGGTATCAGATGAGATGGGAAACATGGTCTAGGGTCTGGAACAAACCAGATATACTTGTCTGGGTGCCTCCACATGGGCTGATTTACTCATCCGTCCATCAGAAGGAAAACTCGGCCCTCTCTCTATAGGTGAGGTCAGCTGAGATATGATCACAGGAAGGAGCTGAAGCAGGGTAGGTGGCAAGGTCCTAGCTGGAGAATATAGTCAGACAGTAGGTGAAGCATAAAGAAGAGGATCCCTACCTTCGGAGCTTTATATGCTGAACCCTTCTTTGCTACTGACTTCTCCCGTGACTTCTCTGGGTTTCTTTAATTGGTTTTCACATGACCTGGTCTTGATCCCTTTTAGCTTGGTACTTTCCCTCCCCTGAACATCCTTCCTAGAATACGGTACCTAGAATTGAACACGATATTCCAAGGCTAGTCTCGCCAGGGTGGAAGCCAGAAAAACCTACGTCTCCTTAGTCCTGAGCATTATTTCTCTTTCCTGTGACAATCTTCTCCTTGGGGTTTCTTTTTTCCTGAAGAGTTAAGTCTCATCCCATTCAGTGGTGATTTACAGACTATCCATGTCTGGAAGGCTCTCTCATACTTCATATGGAGGAAGCCTTTAGGAATCCCTGGATCCTTTCAAGGCTCAGAGTAGGGGCCCTTCCTTCCTCCAGAATTACCTTGTACTTACTTTATATATATATATATATATATACATATATATGTCTTTTTTTTGTATCTGCTTCTCTGTGTGAATGCTTTCTTCTCCAATAGAATGTGAGCTCTTGAGGGTTAGTATTCTTTCATTTCTCTCTTTGTATTTCCAAAGCCTGGCTCAGTACCCAGAACATAGAAAGTGATTAATAAATGTCTTGTGATTGATTGGCTGATTTCTAGTTTCCCAAATTTTATCCCATCATGCCCCTACTGAGGGATATACTCCCTTAAACCAAATTAGGCCATGATATACTGGTGATAGGAATATATATTATTTAATCATCCACCACCCACACATACATATATTTATGTAAGAGAAAGAGTGTGTGTATTTTATCATTTGCCTAAAAGAGGTTACCAAGTATCTTAGAAAAATGGAAACCAAGTTGATGAACCAGGTTAATAAATTTAGCCACTTTTTAGTCTATGTTGGGGCAGCTAGGTGATGCAGTGGAAAGAGTACCAGCCTGCAGTCAAAAAGGCTAATTTTCCTTAACCAGTCACTTACTAGCTGTGTGACCCTAAGCAAGTCATTTAATCCTGTTTGCCTCAGTTTCCTCATCTGTAAAATAAGATGGAAAAGGAAATGACAAACCACTCTAAGTTTTTCTCCCAAGAACAACCTAAATGGGGTCACAAAGAGTTGGAAGTGACTGAAATGACTGAACAACTACAATTAAAAAATACTCCTTTCCCTTCAGAAGCTCATCACTGTAGGGGATTCCATTCTAGATTCCACCCAGGGTACTAGAAGACTCCCCAGGGAGCCCTTTCCCCCAATTTTTCTGCCAATCTCCTCTTCACATTGATCTCTTTCTTGTTTCCACCCTTAAAGGAAGGAACCCAGTGTCTATTCCAAACCTTGGGTTTATTCTCCCTTCCCATTGATGATAAGTCTAGCCCATCCCCCATACATAGCCGCTTCCTTATAGAAAGATGGAGAACCACTTACCATTTTCTCAGTCACCTCTGGCCTATCAGGCATTGCTTTCTGAACTCCTGATAACCCCTTTAGGCTCCATGTTCTCCCCTGAAACTGTACCTTTAGTATCTCTAGGTCTTTCCATTAAAACGTAAATTGCATTGACTCAGATTTATAAGAATTCAAACCACTTTCCAATCGATAAATGGTCAAAGGACATGAACAATTTTCAGATGATGAAATTAAAACTATTTGTAGTCATATGAAAAGGTGCTCCAAATCACTATTGATCAGAGAAATGCAAATTAAGACAACCCTGTGGTACCACTACACACCTGTCAGATTGGCTAAAATGACAGGAAAAGTTAATGATGAATGTTGGAGGGGATGTGAGAAAACTGGGACACTGATGCATTGTTGGTGGAACTGTGAACGGATCCAACCATTCTGGACAGCAATTTGGAACTATGCTCAAAAAGTGATCAAATTGTGCATACCCTTTGACCCAGCAGGGTTTCTACTGGGCCTATATCCCAAAGAGATCTTAAAGGAAGGAAAGGGACCCACATGTGCAAGAATGTTTGTGGCAGCCCTTTTTGTAGTGGCTAGAAACTGGAAACTGAATGGATGCCCATCAATCAGAGAATGGCTGAATAAATTGTGGTATATGAATGTTATGGAATATTATTGCTCTGTAAGAAACGACCAGCAGGACGATTTCAGAGAGGCCTGGAGAGACTTGCATGAACTGATGCTGAGTGAAATGAGCAGAGCCAAGAGATCATTATACACAGCAACAAGACTATTATGATGATCTATTCTGAAGGACATGGCTCTCTTCAACAACGAGGTGATTCAAACCAATTCCAGTTGTTCAGTGATGAAGAAAGCCATATACACCCAGAGAGAGAGATCTGAATGTGGACCACAACATAGCATTTTCATGCTCTCTATTGATGTTTGCTTGCATTATGTTTCCCTTCTCAGAATTTTTTTTCTTGTAGATCCGATTTTTCTTGTAGAGCAAGATAACTGTATAAATATGTACAGATATATTCGATCTGTCATGTATTTAGGCATAATTAACATGTATTAGACTACCTGTCATCTAGGGGAGGGGGTAGAGGGAAGGAGAGAAAAATTAGGAACAGAAAGCTTTGCCAGGGTCAATGTTGAAAAAATTACCCATGCATATGTTTTGCAAATAAAAAGCTTTAATTTTTTTTAAAAAAAGTAAATTCCATAGGAAAAGGAATTGTCTTACTTTTCTTTTTGTAACTCAGTATCTGGCATATAATAAGGGCTTAATAAGTCTATTCCGATACTCTTCCCCACCTTCCCTCATCCCATTTAAAAATTTACTCTGAATATAATTCATATTTATTTATTTTTGTATGAGTTACAGCCACCACCATGACTCCAACTAGAATGTAAACTCCATGAGGGCAGGACTCTTTAAAAAATCCCTAACACCTTGCACAGTGCCTAATATAGAGTAGGGACATAATAGATGTTTGTTGGATTGAATGGAGAGAATAGAACAGTTGAACTCAGTTGAACTCTTCTAGTTCCAAATCCTTTGAGTAGAATGCTTGGAACAATTTGGTATTACAGGAACAGGTTTCCATTTTCTCATTTTAGCACATAATATGTGCTTTCCACATAGTAGGTACTTTTTGGATGAATATATGCTATTTCAGGGTCCTCCTCCCTTTCCAACACCCAATTTACATTTGTACACACTCTGAAAACTTAAGTTACTATCGCTACCAACTTGGACATCCAGCCAGAAATAGACTCCCCTTGCTGCTCCTGTTTTAAAGCTCCAATTCCCTTTAGGCCCACCCACTAAGTTCCTCTTTCCTGTCTTAGGAACATCTTCAGCCCTTATTTCCTTTGCAGATAACTTGACATGTCTTGAATTCAATGAAGGCTGAATCCCACTACGAGCTAAGGTAATCAGCTGGGGCCCACTTGCCCAGATTTTCTTTGATGACTCATCATTCAGGTTTTCCCCCAGGAAAGGCAGAAGGGAATCTTCCCAAAGCCCCCTAATTACATCCCTCCCTTGCCTGTTGTTTTTAAACAAGCATGAAAGCTACACTTGTGTAACTCCCAATAAAAGCAGGAGAAACATTTCCTCCTGGAACAGGGCAGAAATTTTTAGAAAGGAACAAGGAGGGAGGCAGAGTCACAGCCTAGGCTTACATACAGCTCGGATCCAACTCAGACACGCCAAACCAAAATAAGGTCAAAATGGGTACTTAAAGGGTGATACCGAAGATTCAAACTGGATCCACTTACATGGTACATCATAAGCATTTAATAAATGTTTGATGATCAGTTAAAAGTGCTCTGAAAAAACTTAAAGCATTCTATAAATGCTAGCTATTAATATTATTATTATAATCTAATATTGTTCTATAAAAATGATGGATAAATTGATTTGGAAAGGCCTGGAAAGATTTACATGACTGATGCTGAGCGAAATAAGCAGAACTAGGAATACTTTGTACACAGTAACAGCAAGAATGTACGATGATCAACTATGAAAGACTCGGTTGTTCTCAGTGGTTCAATGATCCAAGGCTCTCCCAAGAAACTTTGGATTAAAAACGCCATCTGCATCCAGAAAAAGAACTAAGGAGACTGAATGTAAATCACCACATGCTATGTTCCCTTCTTTTTTCTTTTTTTTTCCTCTCCTGTAGTTTTTCTCTTTTAGTCTGATTTTTCTCTCCCAACATGATTCACAAAGAAGTGTGTATTTTAAAAATTAAATTAAATTAGTAATCTAATGAGGGAATTATGCAAAGGGGTAGGATACAAGGTAATAATAACACTAATAGTTAGCATTTATATAGTGTAGACACTATGTGTTACACCATGCTAAGCACCTCATAAATATCATCTCGTTTGATCCTCTCAACAACCCTGCCAGATAAATGCTATTATTAAACTTCCCAATTTAGAGATGAGAAAACTGAGGCAAATAGAAATTAAATGACTTGCCCAGGATCACATAGCTAGTATTTGAGGTTGGATTTGAACACATGTTTTCCAGACTCCAAGCCAAGTTCCAATATTGTGTGATGAGGGTAAAGGAGGGATCCAGACAAAAGACTTTAAGAACTCTGAAGAGGCCGATGATTTTTAGCCAGTCAGTTGAACAGGAATCATTCAATCATCGAACACTGGCTAAGCATGGTTCATGTACCATGAATGTGGCATCCTAAGCTGGTTCTGAAAGACAGAGAAGGAGCTCTGCGGGGGAAGGGAGTACCTCCCAAGGGTGGGGGAGGGCCTAAGTGAAGGCAGCAAAACTCCCACAAAATTGGGGAAGAGCCAGGAGGCCAGCTTGGCTGGAATGTCAAGTATAGGGAGAGGGGGGAGTGAGCAGAGGGAAATGAAGCTGAAAAGGAAGTCCGGAGCCTAACGGAGGGCCCTAAATGCCAAACTGCAGACATCATTATTTCATAGATAGTGAGAAACAACTGAAGGTGTCTGAATGGGGAATGACATGGCTAGCCCTGTGCGTTAGGAAGATGGCTTTTGTCATTGCTCCAAAAATGCACCCAAGGGGAGAGCCCAAGAGGGAGGTTATGTCATACTAGCCCTGGCAAGAAGAGCTCAGGACCTGAACTAAGGGGAGACCCTATGCAGATGGAGAAACAGGAACCAATGAAAAAAAACCTTGTAGAAAGCTTTGCAAGGGTCAATGTTGAAAAATTACCTATGTACATGTTTTGCAAATAAAAAGCTTTAACAAAAAAGAAAGAAAGAAAGAAAGAAACCCTGTGACTGCAGGAGCAGGAAGCGTTGGCGACTGATTGGATGTAAAGGAGAGGCAAAAATCACAGAGGCCTCTGGGTTTTAGGCCTGGGTGGACTGGATGATGGCAGCAGCATTAGAAACAAGGAGAGGTTTTGAGGAAAGATGGCCAATTCGGTTTGGGACGTGCTGGGTTCAAGGTTTCCATGGGACATCCAAATGGAAATATTCAACAGGCAGTTGGAGTTGCTGAATTGGAGTTGGGGAGGGGTCTGGACTACAGAGAAGATTTGGGAATTGCCTAAGGAGAGGTGGTAATGATAGTGGCAATTCTAACATTTACATAGTGCTTCTTAAATGCTAAGCCCTTTACAATTATCATCCCCAAATCCTCTGTGGGTACAATTATTATCCCCATTTTACAGATGAAGAAACTGAGGCAAGCAGAGTGAAGTGACATGTCCAGGGTCATTCAGCTAATAAGTATCTGAGGTTGGATTTGAACTCTTCTTCCTTACTCCAGACTCAGTATTCTGGTGCCTAAAGGAGAAAGTATAGAGAGGGAAGAGGACGGAGTCATGAGGGATGCCCACAGAGGGAATGGGAATATGAATGAGAAGTACTGGACTAAAGTGAGAAGGCAAATCTCACTTCTGTCCCTCATTATCTATGCAGTCTCCAATAAGTTACTGGATCACTCTGGGTCTCAGTTTCCATAACTACAAAACACGGGGCCAGAGTTCCCTTTCAGCTCTGAGTATATGATGTTATTAAGGAAATGAAAATGAAAAGGAATATTGAACAAGTAGGTGGGAAACAAGAAGTGTCACAAAAACCCAGGGAGGAAAGAACATCTGGGAGATGGGGGATGAGGATGCGTCAACGATGGCCAAGCCTGGTCAGTGTGAACCAGTGTGACTCACAGCTTACATCCCCCCCCACTCAGCAACCATTCCAACCCCTTATAGTTCTATAATCCAACTCATACATGACAGAGAATAGTTCCATTTCAACAATAACATCTTCAGCCAATAGTGAGAGAAGGTATCATTTCATTACAGAAAATGATTGTATAGTTGCTATGAGAGACAGGGCCAAGGACAGATCTCATAGTCAAGGGCAGGATGGTCAGAACTCCATATATGTCCAGCACTCAGGACAATGCTTTGTATGTAACAGGTGCTTAATAATGCTTGTTCAGGTGTTCCAGCTCCTCTCCAGTGTGACAACTGCTTCAGTCTTTGTATCCTTTTGATGGGTATGGGGCTTGCCGAATAACAGGGACTGGATAAATGTTTATTGACTGATTGATTGATTGTTTAAATAGTTTGAATCAGGCCGAAGTGGTTCTGAACAGGAGAGATGAACTATTGAAATATAAAAGCTGTCTCATTCACTCAGTCTGGGAAATAAAACTTTATTTAGGAATAGGAGCTGGTATATCAATCAATCCACCAACATGAATTTATTAAGTACTACTGTGGACTAAGTGTGAAAATGCAAAGAGAAAAATGAGATAGTTCCTGCCATCAAAGAGCTTACATACTATGTGGAAGAAAGGACAGAGTATACACAGGGTAAAAACAGTGTAATTTCAGGGGTGGTTGGAAAAGGAGGTTTGGTCCAAGCCACAATGGAGGCTAAGAAGCAGAGCTTGAAAGAGTACATGGGGATGAGCAATGGAATAGAGTGGGTGAGGGATTCGAGGCCATAAATAATCATTTCTTTCTTTGAGCCAGATTGGTGTGGCTGGGAATAAGAGGGACTCACCGGAGGCAGAGGAGGAGAGGAATGAATAGGGAGAAGATAAGACTAGGAACCAACGGAAAGGATGTGGATGCAGAAGTGGAAGTGTTGGTGACTGATTGGATGTAAAGGAGAGGTAAAAATCAGAGAGGCCTCTGGCTTTTAGGCCTGGGTGGACTGGATGATGGCAGCAGCATTAGAAACAAGGAGAGGTTTTGAGGAAAGATGACCAGTTCAGTTTGGGATGTGCTGGGTTTAAGGTTTCCATGGGACATCCAAATGGAAATATTCAACAGGCAGTTGAATTGGAGCTTGGGGAGGGGTCTAGGCTACAGAGAATTGGGAATTGCCTGGAGAGCTCTCCGTGGTGCTGAAGAGTAAGCAGTGCTCCTAGATTAAACACCCCTGCTCCTTCCAATTTGGGAACAAGAAAGGTAGGGAAGGATGCACTGTCAGTGCCCTTTAAATTTCCCATTCTAGGCCAGAGCACCAGCTGCCCCATCCCTAGTTACTGTTCTGCAGTTATGAATAGCTGGTATAATTATATATTTTGTTGTTGTTCAGTCGCTTTTCAATCACGTCTGATTCTTCGTGACCTCATTTGGGGTTTTCTTGGCAAAGATACTTCAGTGCTTTGCCATTTGCTTCTCCAACTCATTTTACAGCTGAGAAAACTGAGGCAAACAGGATTAAGTGGCTTACCCAGGGTCACCCAGCTAGTTAGTATCTAAGGCCAGATTTGAAGTCAGGTCTTTCTGACTTCAGGTCTGGCACTCTATCCACTGTGTCACCTGGCTGCCCCACATATTATATATTTAGGGACCTAGATAATATCTCTTATTCATGCATCATTTTAAGTTTTCAGAGCTCTATCCTAGGAATAACGTAATGAGGTAGGTTGTGTAAGAATCATTATTCCCACTTTACAGATGAGAAAACTAAGGTCCAAATGACTCAATCGTGGCCAGGAAATGTCTGATCCAGGACCCAAGATTGGGTTTTCTGTGAACCCAGAACCCAGATTGATTCTGTGAATCGATGCTGTGAACCACTGATCTTTTCTGTTATTTTGGTGATCTATACAATTTCCTCATAACTGCTCTTTCCCTGTGTTGGGTTGGTTAGACACCTACACCCTAATGTATATCCTATGACTAGAAGGAATCCCTTGGAAGAGAAAAGGGGTGTGGTATCTTTCCTGAGACAATAATGACATCTATTATTAATATAGCACTTTAAATCCTTTCATTTAGTCCTCACAACCATCTATGAGGTAAGTGCTATTATTATCCCCAATTTACAGGAAAGGAAACTGAGAACTTAAATGACTTATCCAGAGTCAGACAGCTCATAAGGGTCTGAAACTGGATCTGAACCTATGTCTTCAATGCTCCATCAATTATACCTCTCTTATGGAGAGGGATATCCTGAAGTCTTAGATGGTGACAGCATTTATTAATCAAAGGCAAATTTTCCCAAAGTTGAGAATGATGAGGAGGGGATGACAAATGGGTAGACAGCCATGTCTCATTCCCTCTGTGTGCTGGGCAGAGCTCAGTGCTCTTAATGGATTTGATGCTAAAAAGGACCTTATAAGCCATTTTGTCCAATCCCTTCATTTTTACACATAAATAAATCCTAAATCTTAGCAATGAAATGATTTATTCAAGGTCATATAGGTATTAAGTGCCAGAATTAAGATTTGAACCCAGCTCCATAGCCAATGCATTTTCCATCATACTATGCTGTTTTCCACGGCCAACATCTAGTTTCCACGGCCAACATCTAGTTTCCACCAATGATGCTCATTATGGCCAAAGAACCACTAATTACTCATAGAATCTTGTTTTTCAAGACTCAAGGACTACCCACCACACGATGCTATGTGTATACTTTGTATTTGTCTAGATATGGACATGTTGGTCTCCACCAATGGAATGGAAGTTGCTTCAGAGCAGTACTTGACTTTTTTTTTAATCTCTAGTTAGGACACTTTGTTGTTGTTGTATCACTGACACTCTGTGATCCCAGTTGGGATTTTCTTGGCAAAGAACCATTTCCTTCTCCAGCTTATTTTAGAGATGAAGAATTTACTCAAACTAGATTAAGTGACTTGCCCAGGGTCACATAGCTAGTATATGTCTAAGGCCAAATTCGAACTCAGGGCGCCTACTGGACACTACTTGTTGGATCTATTGGTTGCCTGAGTCAATCAAGACTGCTGGTCTTAGTACCAATGGTCTTGTGATCAAAAGAGCCATCTACACTCAGAAAGAGGATTGTGGGAACTGAGTGTGGTTCACAACATAGCATTCTCACTCTTTTTGTTGTTGTTTGCTTGCATTTTATTTTCTTCATCATTTTCTTTTCTGGTTTGATTTGATTTTTCTTGTACATCAAGATAATTATATAAGTATGTATGCATATATTGGATTTTAACATACATTTCTACCCCGTTTAACATACTTTTTTGACTACTTACCAAATAGGGGAGGGGTGGGAGAAGGGGGGAAACTGGAACACAAGATTTTGCAAGAGTTAATGTTGCAGAATTATCTGTGAATATATTTTGAAAAATATAAATCTTTAATTAAAAAAAGACTGCTGGTCTTCCTAGGCTCCCTCAACTCCAAGGAATACTGAGCAGAATGTAAACTCCCTAAAGAACAGGGGTTACTTCTGGTGTAGAGTCTTTGCACCCCTAAAAGCCTTGCACGTAGCATTTGTGACTCTAGACAAAATCCTTAACCATTTTGGACCCCAGACAATGCTCTAATGCCATAAATTGCAACCAATTTGAGTTAATCAAATCAATCAGCTTGTCAACAAGCACTTATTAAGCACCTACTATGTGCCAGGAGCATAGAAAGGCAAAAACAACCTTTGCTCTCAAGGAGCTCATATTTCAGTGGAGGAAGACAATATGCCTACAACTATGTACAAACAAATTATAGAAAGAATAAATTAGAGATAATCACAGAAGGAAGGAACTACCATTAAGGGGGAGGAGTAAAAGGAGTTTCCCTCTGGAGAGTTCCCCACAGAGATAAAATCATGGGTCTAGGCATTTTTCTAAATGGAAAAAAAATGTTTGTTGAATTGAATTGAGACTGCCAATCTAACCTTTGTTAAACACTGTTTGCTCATGTCTCTTTCCTGCTCCAAACTCTTTAGTATTTCTTTATTTCCATGGCAATAGGAAATTACCATGATACAGTTCTTTATTTGGTAAATAGCAAGTCCAGATTCTTCTACTCTGCCCAGCATGAATAATGAGGTTGTCTAACCTTATTTCCTGCCATTTGTCCACTTGTTGCCCTTGCCATGAGGTCGCTCCCTCTCTTCTATCTCTATTCTCCTCTTCCAATACCCAGCTCTGGCTCCATAAAGCTTGCACTGACCAATCCATCTTCTGGGAGCCCTTAGAGACTGTCTGCATCACATGCAGATGTAACTAAATCCAGTTGTTCCACTGATGGGGAGTTTTAATTTTAAATTTCCAACAAGCTTTCTTAAGACCGGGATCACATCTTCTATTTCTTCTTGTCAGCAGACCCTAGCCCAGGATTTTGCAGAATTGCATTTGGAAGGAACCTCAAGGAATATTGAGATCAACTTGGGCCTTGATAATCAATCAATCAACCAATCAACAAATGTTTTATTAAGCTCTGACAATGTGCCAGGCACTGTGCTAAGCACTAAAGATACATAGATTAAAAACAAACAGCTCCTGCCATCATTCAATTTATATTCTACCGAGGGAGTCAATATATAACCGGTAATCTTGGTTGGAAAGGAATTAGTAGCTGGGGGATGAACCAAGAAAGGCTCCCCCACTATGATATCCCAACGAACAGTTGTCTAGTCTCTGCCCAAAGATCTTGAATTATGGGGGATCTCCCACCTCCTCAGGCAGTCCATTCTACTTTGCAATTCCACTAATAATTAGAAAGTTTTCCTAATATTGAGCAGAGATGAGCCTCGTTCTACTTTTCTATTATTCCTTATTCTGCCTGCTGAGCCCAAGCACAACAAAGCTGGTCTCTGTTCCGCAAGATGGTCCTTCATACTCCTGAAGGTAACTGTCGTCTTCCCCTGCCACATCTCCACCTCTTCTTGTTAAATGACTTCAGGTCCATGGCCTCCTACCAATCTTCTCAACATCCTGGTTCATCTTCCTCTGGGAACACTCCAATAAGTTAGAATCTTTCCTGAAGTTTGGCACTCGAAACGGAACACAACACTCCAGATCTAGTCTGGAGCACCATAAAATTAGGAGGGCATTACTCTCCTAGTTCTGAACACAATGTCTCTCTTAATGTACCCTAATATGCCATAAGCTTTTTCGGCTGTCTGGTCACATTATTGAGATCTAATGAACTTGCAATCGACTAAAACCTCCGTATCATTTTGACAAAATTCATTTAAATTCAATAAATACTTATTATGTTCCTATTCTGTGCTCAGGATTGGGGACATGAACACAAAAATGAAGCAAGAGAGTCTGCAAATGCACCCGTACTATTTTGTATTTATATTATCTGTGAAATAAGGCAAAATCACTTCAAGAGGGAGAGAAAATTAAAAATGGAGAAGGATCAAAAAAGAACTCCCCCCCAAAAAAAAAAGAAAAAAAAAGAAAGAAAGAACTCCCATAGAAGGTGGCACTTCATCTGGAGTCTCTAAGAAAGCTAATTAAGCATTCTCCAAGGTGGCAATAAAAAGGGATTGCCTAACAGAGAAGGGAAACCACATGAACAAAGGCAGGAGGACAGCAAGCAGGACATTTTATAGGCAAATCAATTTGATAGAACAAAGGGATCTAGTTTACCTGGGCCTGGCACATTGTAGGGACTTAATAAGTGCTTATTGATTGATTGATTGATCTCTAAAGCCTGTGATAAATAGTAGAGTGGAGCAAAGACTTCCAACTTCGATCTCCCAGGACACAAATTGCTGGCTAGCCAATCCTCCTACATCTTGTATTTATGCGGTTTATTTTTTGAACCCGAGTAAATGGCTTTACAAATGAAATCCAGCCAAATGTTCTTGTTCATTGGGAGCTTTTCTGTATTCTGACTCTCTTGTCCAACAGTGTTGATATCTCATAGCTCTGGGTCATCTAAAAAATTAATAAGACTTCATGCAGGTCCCTAATAAAAATGTTGATTGGTCTACAGCCAAGGACAGATCCCGGAATACTCCACTAGAGACAACCCTCCAGGTTGACACTGATCCATCTTTTAAGCCCAGGCATTCAACCAGTTCCACATCCCCTTAACTAATCCATTTCTCCCATTTTGCCATAATGGTAATCATGACAGACTTTGTCAAATCCCTTTTTTAAAGATATACTATGTTTTTAATCATCCCCCTATATTGTCTTAATGCTTTCAGTATATACAATAGACCAAAAAAGAAAAATATGCTTTAAAATGAACTTAATCTTCTTATTAAAGTCCAATAACTCCAATAATAGCTTTCTGGCATAATTTGCTCTTAATAAAACCCATGCTGTCTCTTAGGGTTACTGTTTCTAAATACTCACAAATGATATCTTTAAAAACATTTTTAGGGGCCGCTGGGTGGTGCAATGGATAGGGCATCAGCCCAGGAGTCAAGAAAATCTGAGTTCAAATTTGATTCTCAGTCACTTGATTCTTACTAGCTACATGACCCTGGATAAGTCACTTAATCCTGATTGCCTCAAAAAACAAAGAAATAAAAACACTCTCTGGAGAATTCAGTGATAGAAAGGCAGGTCCCATATACAGCCACATATTCAGAGCAGCAATTTTTTTTTAAACAACAAAGAATGATAGTAAATGCCCATCTATTGGGAATGGCTAAACAAATTGTGGTACATGAGCATAATGGAATATTACTGCGAATATGATGAATGCAGAGAAGCATGAGAAAATTTAGATGAACTGATACAAAGAGAAGGAGAACCAAGAAAATGAGAAACAATGGCTATAGCAAGGTAAATGGAAAGAATAACAACAAAATAATAAAAATGGAAAGCTGCAAAATTACACTAAGTTTTGCCCCAAAGAAGAGATATGAGAAGGCCCCATTTTGTAAAGAAGTGGGAGACTGTAGATATGGAATACTGCATGTAATTTCAATTTTTTTCAATATTTTGATTTTTCTTATGAATTTTTTTCTCTTCTTTTTATTCTTTATTACAAGGGATTGTTCTCCAGGAGGAGTGAGGGATAGAGTAGGAAACACAGAAACAAATTATATCAGTATAAATACTTCCTCAAATTTTTTCAATAAATGAAGCTAAATTCATCAGCTTTTAGCTTGAAGTCTTCACCCTCTTCCAGTTCTTTTGAAAATCAAGACAATGCTGTCTGTTTCCAGTCATTGGGGGTTTCCTCTCGAAGACCTTTCTCTTATCTATGGTTTTTCAAAGGTCATGAGCACCCCTCAGCAATCAATTTTGTCAGTTCTCTTGGTAGCGTGAGAAGTAAACTAGCCAGGCTTGGTAACTTGAACTCATTGGAGGGATTTGGGTCATGTCAGCTCACAGGACCATAGATTTAGCTCTGGAAGGGTCCCTAGAGGTACTAGAATCCAACTTCTCTTTTTACAGATGGGATGCAGAGAAACTAAGTGACTTGGTTGTGGTTAAACAGTGAGTGTCAAAGGCAGTATATGAATCCAGGTTTTCCTGACTACTCATCCAGCACATTATCAACATTATCAACCATTCTTTTTTCCCTTATATTGGTCTTCAACTCCCTGTTAACCAGTTCTGCTCAGTATTTATAACCTGACAACCATCCTCTTCGATAAAGAAAACAGAAGAGGCAAAATTAATATTAAATAGCTTGATCTTCTTTCTGCTATCTTTTCCCATTATCCTATTCACACTTAATACCTTTCTTTGCTCTTTCTCTTATCCCCAAATAACAAAGTCTTTTTGGTCCTCCCATGAGCAAATATGAGCAATCTCAGCTCCTTCACTGCATAGACTTGCACAGGGGGTGGCCTGGGCCTTCCTGACACACCTGGCCCATGCTCCATGTACACTATGCACACACCTCCTACTTCTCTATTATATTTATTCCCAGAAGTCATCTGCTCTCCTCTGAAGTTCTATCATTCTCTTTCTTTGGACAACCCCATTGTAAAACATGAAAATGCTATTTTAAAATTAATTATTTTTATTATTAGGTATGAGAATCATTTGTGTTTGTGTTTTTGAGTGTCTCCTCCTTCTTAACCCAATTTCTCTTCAAAATTTTAGGCCATTCTCTTTTCATGGTGATTCAAGCCAATTCCAGCTGACTTGTGATGGAGAGATCCTTCTGCATCCAGAGGGAGGACTGTGGGGACTGAATGTGGATCACAACATGATGTTTTCACCTTTTTTATTATTATTTGCTTGCTTTTTTCCCTCATTTCCCCCCTTTTTAATCTGTTTTTTCTTGTGCAGCATGATAAATGTGGAAATGTATATAGAAGAATTGCTCATGTTCAATGTATATTGGATTGCTTGCTGTCTTGGGGAGGGGGAAAGAGTTGGAGTACAGTGTTTTGCAAGGGTGAATGTTGAAAACAATCTTTGCATATATTTTGAAAAAAAAACTATTTTTAATTTTTTAAAAAACAAAAACAAAGGAAACAAAAAAATTTAGGCCATGTATTCTTCCCCCTCTGAGATTACTTTCTAACTACTCTGTTTTATAATGACTTCTACAGAGGTTGTTTTTGCTTTTTCTTTCTTTCTTTTTTTGTGTGTTGAGGCAATTGGGGTTAAATGACTTGCCTACAGTCCCATAGCTAATAAGTGTCTGACTCAACTTCTCTTCACTGTGGGCCAGTGTGCCACTTATCTTGCTTTTTCTTTGCATCCCTAGTGCTTGGCTCAGTGTCTGGAATAGAATAAGTACTTACACTTGCTGATGGATGGCACTCTTTAAAATGCACTCTCCCCAAATCGAGAGTTTATCCCAGACTTTGCCAGGTGGTTCCTCCTCCTTATCTATTATTACAAACTCAAGATAGAGTGTTTATTTCCTCCCAAGGTTCCTATCATTTTTACTTTAGCAGTTGATTCTTATTTATTGGTCAGAGTCAGGCCCAGGGTAGAGTTTTCTGTTTTCTCCACCTTTTAAAGAATGAAATTGTCATTAAGGCGAGTCAAAGATTTGTCAGTCACTCAATGGCTACTTGTTGATTGATTGATTGATTTTTCTCTCTGCATATTTACTGTGCTGCCATCCTTTTGGTACAAAGACTCACAGATTAAAATCTGGAAGGAGACCCAAGAATCTGTCCCTGGCCCAGATGGCCTTGAATGGCTGCTGGACAACAGCGTGGAAAGAAGACAAATTGGGAGGTTCATCTTTTATTGGGTGGAAGGAGATTCGGTTTATTTTGATAACCCACTTCTAGGAGGCGTCCCCTTGTTTGTCAAGCCCACCAGAGGTAGTTTGGCCTTTTTTATTTCCTTTGGCCTAATCCTTAGGAGGGACCAAGTTTTAGGATAATTGCTGTTGGCCACTTTCCCACTGGAAGATTGGAACAAACAAAACCACAAGAGAATATATATCCCTGGCTTTCCTGTCAGGTCTGGCTGAAGCAAATAGTCTTTGAAAGAAGGATGGTACCCATGCTAATGAATCGACTGCCCTGCAGTGCCTCTCATTTGAGGCAAGTTTCTCAGGCTAAAGACCCATTTATCCATCGGTCAGGGAAGCAGAGGACTTTTCAATGGAATTGGCCCAAACGTGGAAAGGGAGGTACTATGGAACACTAGCTCTGGAGTCACAGGGTGTGAGTTTGAATCCTGCCTCATATTTATTTATTTTTTATTAAAGCTTTTTTATTTTCAAAACATGTCAATGTATAACATTGACCCTTGCAAAACCTTGTGTTCCAAATTTTCCCCTCCTTCCTCCCACTCCCTGCCCTAGATCCAATATATGTTAAATAAGTGCAATTCTTCTAGACATATTTCTACAATTATCATGCTGCACAAGAAAAATCAGATCAAAAAGGGGGGAAAATGAGAAAGAAAATAAAATGCAAGCAAACAACAACAAAAAGAGTGAAAGTGCTATCTTGTGAATCACACTCAGTTCCCACAGTCCTGTCTCTTGGTGCAGATGGCTCTCTTCATCACAAGATTATAGGAACTGAATCATCTCATTGTTGAAAAGAGCCACGTCCATCAGAACTGATCATCATATAGTCTTGTTGCTAATGATCTCCTGGTTCTACTCACTTCGCTCAGCATCAGTCCATGTAAGTCTCTTCAGGCCTCTCTGAAATCATCCTGCTGGTCGTTTCTTACAGAACAATAATATTCCATAGCATTCATATACCATAACTTATTCAGCCACTCTCCAATTGATGGGCATCCATTCAGTTTCCAGTTTCTAGCCTCTACAGAAAGGGCTGCCACAAACATTCTTGCACATGTGGGGCCCTTTCCTTCCTTTAAGATCTCTTTGGGATATAAGCCCAATAGAAACACTGCACAGTTTGATAGCCCTTTGAGCATAGTTCCAAATTGCTCTCCAGAATGGTTGGATCCTTTCACAGTTCCACCAACAATGTATCAGTGTCCCAGTTTTCCCACATCCCCTCCAACATTCGTCATTATCTTTTCCTGTCATCTTAGCCAATCTGAAAGGTGTGTAGTGGTATCTTAGAGCTGTCTTAATTTGCATTTCTCTGATCAATAGTGATTTAGAGCACCTTTTCATATGACTAGAAATGGTTTCAATTTCTTCATCTGGAAATTGTTCATATCCTTTGACCATTTATGGATTGGAGAATCTGCCTCATATTTATTTTTTTTATTAAAAGCTTTTTATTTACAAAACATATGAGTGATTTTTCTACATTGACCTTTGCAAAACTTTTTTTTTGTTCCAAACTTTTCCTCTCCTTCCCCCCACCCCCCACCCCTAGGTGACAGGTAATCTAATACATGCTAAATATGTTAAATTATATGACAAATCCAATATATGTATACATAACTATACAGTTATCTTACTGCACAAGAAACATCAGATCTAGAAAGAGAGAGAAAAAAAACAACCTAAGAAGGAAAACAAAATGCATGGAAATATTGCCTCATATTTAGTACTAGTGTAACCTTAGACAAGTGCATCATTTCAGAGCATCAATTTCCTTATCTGTCAAATGAGTGCATTGGACTAGCTGGACTTTGAGATCCTTTTCATTTCTAGACCATAATCTTATGAAAGCCCTTTCCCACCCTAGCCATTTTTACTGGCATTTTAAGTCCTATTCTTTCCACATTTAGATTTGTAGGTGATTTCCTTGGCAATGGGGTAAGGAGTAGAGGAAAGGGGGAGGATTATGTCAAAGCAGAATTAATTTTTCAGCATCATTCTTCCAAAAAGGTCATGCTTTCAGAGGCCCAGACCTTATTCCTCCAGCTTCTCACTACTTTTTTTTTTTTGCAAAGCAGTGACTTGCCCAGGATCACATAGCTAGTAAGCGTTAAGTGTTTGAGGTTCTTAGGAAAACAAAAGTGGGGGGAAGAAGGGGTAGCTTTCCACTGGAGACTGCAATTAACCAGAGATCTGAAGTCCAGAATATAAACTCTCTCCCAAAGGCAGAAATCACCTTCTTCCCTTAGCCTTATAATGATCCTCACCAATCTGTCCATCACAAGTGTTTCTCTAGAACCTTTAGGTGGCTTGATTGAGCCTTGGAGTCTGGAACATAATGGCTGTTTGACACTGGATGAGCCACTGCACACAACTCCTGAGGACTACACATTTTGGAAAAATCAAGTCTATTTTGGTGAAGTTTCTCACTGGATGCTCCTACTCTAATAAGATTATAGGTCTTGTGACAGGTATTATGGGATATATGGACAAAAAAACCAAAAACAAAAACAAAGCCCAATACAACCCAGTTCTACCCTCAAGGGGCTTAGAGTCCATCAGAGGAAATCGTATGTGCAATTGTAAGTAGATACATATTATAGTCAAAGCATATACACAGTAATTTCTTGGGAAGGCACTAATTAATTGCTGGCAGGATTGGGAAAGGCTTCACAGAGGGGGGTGGCTTTTTGCAGACGTCTAGGAAAAGGAGACAAAAGAAACGAGGCAGAGGAGGAAGGGAAGTTTGGGCAGGAGAGCAGCTAGGCAGTTTGCTTTTCAAGAGGAGGGATTAAATTGTGAATCCTCGGGGATTGCAGGAGCTTGAAGAAGGGGATGGAAGGGGATGGGTCAAGGGCCGGGTCTGGATCGGGCTTTCTTTTGCATCCCCGGCCATTATTTAATGCATAATAGGTTCTTAGTAAATGCTTGTGGACATCCGGCTCCCCCACACCCAAATTGAGCGAGATTGGAGCAGGAAAAGGGAAGGGGGGTGATCTGGGAAAGATGGAGAGATCTGGGATGAGGGTATTACTGGTGAGGGAGGGGGAGGAGCTGGAGGGCCAAGGACGAGGCAGAAGCTGAGAAAGCAGGAGAGGTGGAGTAAGAAGTGGAGCTGGAGCAGAAGTTGGGGGTTGGGGAAGGAGGCGGGATTCGGGATTGGGGTGGAAGCGGGGCTGAGGATTAGACAGAAGCTGCGAAAGAGGGGCAAGTGTCGGGGTGGGCTAGAGAAAGGGGGAAGGGTACTGGCTTGGGGCTGAGGACTAAAGGCAGGGGGGGAGGGAAGGGAGGGCTGGCCGGCCCCCCCAAGCCGCGTCTCTCCCCTTCTCCCTGCACCCCCGCTCCATTTGCCGGCTGATTAAATCGCGGGCCCATTCTCCTGCCAGCATTTCCACCTCGCAGGTGTGCGAAATTCATTTGAGATAAAGAAACCCATTACCGGGAGACAGCAATCTTCAAAGACCACCTTAGAGCCCGGCGAGAAATAAAAACAGTAGCCCGTACAAATGTGCAATTAAGTTCCCAAATACTTGTGGGCCCTGAAAAAAGTCATCCCCGTGGAGAGCGGGTCTTTAAGGCAATTTCCTTGAACTCTATTCAGCTCTCACTCAAAATGCCTTTTAAAAATAACATATGATTTTCCTCCCTCTCCAAAGGCGCCCTTGTTCTTTCACTTCTAGGTAGGAGTGAGGCAGCCAGCTCCGGAGTGAGAAATGGAGTCACTCATTCTGATAGGAGATGATGGACTGCCCTGCCAGAAGGAGAAACAATAGGGCTGAACAAACACCTCTTTCAAATGAGCCCGATGGGAGCAGGGAGGTTTGCTCCTGGGAGGAGGGGGGAGCTGCGGGGAGGCTCGGAGCTGGCCCCTGGGAGCGCTGCATGCCTAATGGGGCTCTCCCCTGAGCCAGCAGAGGCTCAGGGGGCTTCTGGAAGTGGGACAGAGGGGGACCCGCTCTGAGGAAGCCGGCCTGCCTGCCTGAGGAGAAAGTGGGGACATGAGATTTCAAGGCGCATCTTGGAGTTGGGGGCGGGGAGGAAGGGGGAGGTGGAAGCAGCTGGTATTGAATGTTTGCAAGATGCTTCCCAGAACACTGGGTTCTTCTTCCTAAACGAGGTTCTGGCTGAGCGATGGAGAAGGAAGAGGCTGGGGGGTGCCAAGGGTACTGCTTGCCAAGTTGGCTCACCCTCCCTGAGACCAGATCATGGGCACTGGCCAGGTCACAAGTCCCAGCAGCCTCTGGGGATGGCTGCCCCCTCAGAGAAAGAACTCATCTGAATCCACTGGAACTGAAAAGAGACCTAGGACAGCTCCCTCAGAAAGCATAGGTTCTTAGATGAGATGCTGAAAGGGACCAAGGGACCACTGAATCACTATATAGAGAAGGAAACTGATTTCTGGCCAGTGAAAATAATCAGCTCATCATTCATTCATTCATTCATTCATTCATTCATTCATTCATTCAGCAGAGGGTTGGGATCTGCATTGATAGAGGAAGTTTCCTCATCTGGAGTTCCTTCTACAAAGAAACCAGAGATTTCACTTAAAAAAGATTCATTTATGTTGTTCGTTACAGTTCAAAAAGCATTTCATATGCATTCGCTCTTTTGAACCAAGGAACTTAAGGGATGTAGATATTATTATCCTCATTTTACAGATGAGAAAATTCAGATTGAGAAAATTCAAATGACTTCTCCAAGGTCACACAGCTAAGAAAGGATTTTAACTTAGATCTTCCAGCTACTTTTTTTCAGTCATTTTTCAGTAATATCTGATTCTTGTTGACTCCATTTGGGGTTTTCTTGGTAGAGATACTGGAGGGGTTTGCCACTTCCTACTTTAGCTCCTTTTACAGACAAAATGACTGAGGGAAATAGGATGAAGCGATTTGTCCAGGGTCCCACAGCTGGTAAGTGTCTGAGACAGAATTTGAATTCAGGTCTTCCTGACTCCAGACCTAGCACTCCACTTACTGTGACATCTAGCTGCCTTTCTCAGGTATGGCTCACTATTTATTAACTGCCCCCTGATTTCTCCTCCCATAGATTCACACCAATGTCCTTTTTCCCTAAATCCAACGTTTTCTCCCTTCCATCTACAACAGCACAGCTACCCCAGCCCTGCACTGAGAAACTTTCTTTAAGTCAATATGCGCTGGGGCATACAAGGCACTGGGGATACAATGACAAAAGGGACATAGCCCCTGCCCTCGGGAAGCTTCCATCTCAACTAAGGAGACAACATATAACTATATGCAGACTATAAACAAAATAAATGCAAGGATTTAGGGAAGGCAGAGCAGAAGCGGCTGCGTGCAAGGCAAAGGTGGTCCCCCAGGGGAGTCTTAAAGGAACAAAGAAATTCCAAGAGACAGAAATAAAGAGGGAAGGCGTTCCAGGCATGGGAGTGAGAAGAAGAGATGGCCAGTGTGAAGACCCAGAAACAGAAGAGGAAAGAGTATATGTGAGAAGCAACAAAAAGCTATAATGGAGATTGGAAAAGCAGAAAGAGGCTAGGATGTAATGAGCTTTAATTGCCCAGCAGAGGACTTTATATTTGATATTGAGGCAAGAGGGAGCCACAGCAGTTTATTGAGGAGGGGAGTGACATGGTGAGATCTGCACTTTAGAAAAATCACTACAGCAGCTATGTAGAAGATGATTAAGAGGGGCAGCTAGGTGGCACAGTGGATAGAGCACCAGCCCTGAAGTCAGGAGGACCTGAGTTCAAATCTGGTCTCAGACACTTAACATTCCCTAGCTGTGTGACCCTGGGCAAGTCACTTAACCTCAATTGCCTCAGCAAAAAGCAAAAATAAAAAAATAAAAAATAAAATAAAATAAAATAGAAGTTGATTAAGAGCGGACCCCACAACCATACCAGATTAATGTAGTAGCTACAGCTCCTGAGTTCAAATCCAGCCCTTACTAGGTATGTTACCTTGGGCAAATCACTTAATCCTGTTTGCCTCAGTTTCCCTATCTGTCAAATAAGCTGGAGAAGGAGGTGACCAATCACACTAGTGTCTCTGCCAAGAAAGCTCCAACTGAGGGCAGGAAGAGGCAGAAACGACTGAATAACAACAACAAAAATGGCAGATGAGGGGATGTGTCTGTCTCCTTGGTGCTGCTTCTGCCCAGCCCAGTGGGAGCTGATTTTCCTTCCTTCAATGATTCCTGTAGAAGGCCGAGGACTAAGATTGTGATGGAAAGCCCATCTCAGCCCTGGGGAAGGCAGTTCTTCCCTAAGAAGGACCCTCCCCCCTCCTGTGGGCTTCCACCATTTTGTCTCCAGTGGAAATCCCCGCCTCCCATGGCGATGGCTTTCCCAAAATGAGCGGGTAAACTCCCCCAGCTAGAGCCTTTACAAGCAGGCACAGAGGCTGGTACGGCTGCCAGCTTCTGCCTGGGCCCAGGCACTGGGCATAAACAAATACCCCCTGGGCTCCCTGCTCTCTCGGGCTGGATTCTGGGAAAGGTTTGCCCAAGCAGAGGTAGGGAGAGTCCTCCAAACTAACGATTAAAAAAAATAAAATCCTTCCTCCACAACTTTTAAGGCGAATCCTCAACAATCACTAAGAAAGGAAAACACCATCAGGCTTTCTGCCTAGGTGTTACAACTCGGTCCCAGTTGCCTGGCAACCATGCAGGTATGTGATAGGACAAGAGGCAGCCCCAGTGAGCCAACCAGAGTTAGGGAGGTCTGTTCCAGGTGGAAGCCTGATGCTGGGGACCAACCTGGCCTGTCTCCTGTATCCCTTGGTTTCACCAGCTAACCTCCCCCCTCCATCCTCCTTTCTCCCCCAGCAGGGGACCAGTCTTCCTGTGCTTTGCCAAGCTGCTCCATCTAAGTCTTTTCAGCTTCCCACTGAAATGAGCTTAATCTCCCTGTCACACTTTGTCCCCCCAGCCCTCCTCCTCCTTGCCAACTGCCTCTCCGTTGACCTGCTGTGAAATCAGTGACCAACACCACTGAATAGTGGAGGAGCTGTCGGCTGTCAGTCCCCCTCTGACTTCCCCCCCCAGGCCCATCAGCAGTGCTCACGTGGCTGCAGCCTGAGAAGGGCGGCGTTTGGCACTGTCCTCTGGGAAACGAGGCTCCCTTGTTGCCACCCCAGGAGCTGCCAGAGTCCGGGAGTTGTAAATAAACTTCCTTCTGTTCCCAGGGAAGGTGCTAATAAGACAGTAATATTCTGAAGAGCGGAGATTTCATCAGCAAACTTGGGCTTCTGGCCTCCCAGGAGCAGAAGCAGGTGTGGTGGGCAGGGCTCCAGTCTGGGGCCAACATTCTTCAGGGCTGGGCATCATTGGAGAGGGGGGAGATGGGGAACCAGGCAGGAGCAGCCTTAACCTGACTTCCCGGTGTCTTGCTTGGCACAAGGTCCATTAGAAATGGAGATCAGTGTGGGCCACCCTGCAAGAGGGAGTCTCTTTTAGGTTGGATCCTGGTGAGGGGGTCTCCTGAGGGGGGGGTGGTTCCAAGAGCTTGGCTCCCATGATCCCCAGCCAGAATGACCCCCCCTACCTTCTCCCCTGCTTCTTTTTTGCTTAGAAGTTCAGGCCCAATCCACCATGTGGCAAGTTCATGGCTTAAACTCCAGGATGCTGGCCAAGCTCGCTCTTTTCAGATCAGGATCCCAGAAATTAAGGGCCGGGGAGGGGGGTGGACAACGGCAATCTGCCTTTGAGTTCCAAAAGTCCGTTCCTGGGTCTCCCCTCCCCGAAGCCCGCCTTTCTCTCCCACCGGTGGTGGGCAGGCCAGGAATAGCTCTGCTGGAGAGGCAATGCCTTTGTTTGCCGTGCTCCTTCCTTTCTGGCCACTCTCACTAAAAGGCAGTGACATTTACAGCAATTCCTACGAAAGCAGGACTGGAGGGGGGCTGGGGGTGTGAGGGAGAGTCCCAGCAGCATCTGAAGGTGGTTCTTTTAGTCTTTCTCCCTCCCTGGAGCCCCTCGTGTTAATGCTCTCATTGGGGAACCCCCCTCTCCCTCTCCACCAGAACAGCCACTCAGCTGTAATTCAGTGGAGTTTTCTCTGCTCCTGCATCGAGAGGAATTGAGGGGTCCTCCAAGGGAGAGCTTCGGGGGGCACAGAGCCAGTTTTGTCTCCCTGCCCCAGCCTCCAAAGGAGAAATGACTCAAGGAACCTCGATTTGATTGGATTGTCATGGTCACGTAGGACCTCTCTCTGGAGGAAGGGCGGTGGGGAGATGGCTGGCTCTCTTGCGGGTTCATTCATTCGTTCATTCATTCATTTCACTTTCCTCACTCTGCACGGGAGGTGTGAAAGCCTCATTCAGGGGAAGTACACAGAGATGGGAAAAAATCTGTGCAGTTCAGGCAAACAGCCATCCAGCCCTTTAGGGGAAGCTTGAGGGAATCCGGGACAGAGATGTGCTGGCAGCGTATGGGCGAGCAAGCTGCCAGTGGCCGGCGTGCCCATCCAGCTGTTCCATCTCTTGAAGCCCAGGGCCTGTTGGGGTACACCCATGAATCCCTTTTAGCGAAAAACCTGTTAAATAAGCCCACTTGGATCAGACACGGTTTAAAAAAAAGAGAGATTAATTAGTGGGTCTACTCTGCAATCTGGTTTGCCATTTAAATCCTTATCAAAGGCTTATGGGGATTTCACATTTGGATTGTAGGATTACAGGGCAGAGGGGTGGAGGAGGGTTCAGAGCTATGTCTTTAACTATCCAGCTCTTTTTCCCTGCAACTAGGCCTTTGGGAAACAATCGACAACATTTATTAAGCACCTACTATATGCCAGGCACCGTATTAGACAAAAACAGAAAATGGAAATGCTATTATTAGAAGGGGAAAAAAATGAGACCACTGAGTCAGGATGCTTGCAAACCGGCTTATTTCTGCTCAAGGAATAGCAAGATACAGATAAACTGAAGATCTTCTTGAAAATTCGTCTTTTTTAGATTCCTGAGAATGCATTTCTTTTAGAACTACATATGGAGTGGAATTGGGCAAGGGGAGACACGTTATAGCTTGTCCCTGATCACACCCAGTGTCTGGCAGTGGGCAGTATTCCCATGGAAATGGATTATGATTGGTATTGCCCAGGTTAAGAGGGAAGGACAGAAGCTGGTTCCTCCCTAGATGCTTTTTGGAACACAACTTCACATTTCAAAACTTTAGGCGGATTCTGCAAACACTCATTTGGGAAAGTTACTAATTCCAAGATGGCGGCACCATATCGAGCCAGAACTCAGACCTCCCAGCCCAGAAATGCATCTGGATTTCAGGCATGGGCCTGATCAATCCACACTGACCAGAGGAAGTGGGGAGATGGACAGAGATCCTAGTTCTGGGCTCTGTGCCGACTTTACAACAATCTCTAGGATCTGTCTTGTTTTATATATGATTTTTTTCTCTTTCCTGCATAACTAGGTAGTACAGTGGATAATGCTGGGCCTGGAGAGAGGAAGAACTGTCAGGAAGTCAGATACTTTCTATGTGATCTTCAACAAGTCACTCAGCCCCTTCATCTGTAAAATAAGAATAATAACACTTGTCTCCCAGGACTGTTGCGAAAATCACAAAAGATAATATTTGTAAAGTGTTTTATAACCCTGAAATATACAAATGCTACCTCTTATTATTAATGATGAGGCAATGGTTAGAGCACTGAGTTTGGAATCCATAACACTCATCTTCCTGAATTCAAATCCAGCATCAGTCACTCACTAGCTGTGTGACCCTGGGCAAGTTCCCTGACCCTGTTTGCCTCAGTTCTTCGTCTGAAAATGAGGGGGAGAAAGAAAAGAAAAATTGGGGCAGCTGGGTGGTGCAGTGGATAGAACAGCAGTCCTGAAGTCAGGAGGACCTGAGTTCAAATCTGGTCTCAGACACTTCCTAGCTATGTGGCCCTGGGCAAGTCACTTAACCCCAATTGCCTCAGCAGAAAGCAAAAAAAAAAAAAAAAAAAAGAAAGAAAGAAATGAAAAATCACTTAAGTATCTTTGCCAAGAAAACCCCAAATGGGACCTCAAAGAAACAGGCCTGAGTGAAATGACTCAACAACATTATTAATAATTAAGAAACTCTTGTGTCAAACAAAGACCTGTAGCTCCCACATACAAGGAAGGATTTTCTTTCTCACTTTTTTTTTCTAATTTCTGCTCAGAAGTGGGCACCCCAGGAGCAGAAGCAAATAGGTGAGAGAAAATGCTTTGAAGGCAGAAGTGGTAGAAAGGACACGAGCATCTAGTTGAACGGGTGCTTTAAAAAAGACAGACAGCATTTCAACATTATTAACATGTAGTGGACTTCCTGCCATCTAGGGGAGGGGAGGGAACTGGGGGTAAAATTTGTATTGGAAAGCTTTGTAAAGATCAATGTTGGGAAACTACCCATACATATGTTATACAAATAAAAAGCTTAAAAAAAAAAAAAGACAGACAATCTCTGCTTGGGGAGAAGGCCATTGGGGACAGCCAAGAGAGACAGGTCTCTTGGTATCCGGCTGCTTAATCCCTCTCTAGGGTGTCTGAGGGTCTCTGCTGACCTCCTTCTTCTCTGCCTGGCCTCCAGCCCCTAAAACTGTAGCTTCCTTTCTGTCCAGTCTCAGTCTAACAATTTGGAGAAGGGGAGAGAACCTCCCTTCTTCTGTGCTGCTCTCATACCACTGTCTCCTTATCCCATCCTGACCAGTTTCTAGCTCTTCTTAGCTTCAAGTTCATTTTAGAATCAAAAAAGCCTTAAAGAAAGGATGGATGGACCTCAGTACCATTCTATCTGTCTGCATGTATAAGCTGGACCAAGCCCAATGGCTCCCACAGCCCTACTACCCCAGTCAACTTCTCTACAGGAGCTGAGAGTTCCTAGTGAAACCTGGGCTTGCAAGAACCTTGGGATGTGAAGGGGGTCCCATGTGGACTCCAAGTGGTGCTTGAAGAGGGAGGGCAGATGGAACAACTAGGCAGGACACTGGCAGATTTCTTTGTAGGACGCCAGCCCCCTGCCTAAAATTAAAAACAAGCTATTTCACATCCACCCCTGCATCCCCTTCTTCAGAACCAATCAGAACAGAACCTCCATTTTAAGGAAAGTGTCTGTATCAGCCATATATATCTTCATTCTTCTTCTGGCCCCACTTCTGATTTTCTAGACTTTATCTCCCGTGTTTCAGCAAGTTTTCTCACTCCCCTTCCCACCCCAGTTTTTTAGCTTTCTTTTACATGTATCTTCGCCCATTAGAATGTAAGCTTCTTGAAGGCAGGCACTTTTCTTTTTACTTATAGTTGGGAAGTGCCTGGCATACAGTAAGTGCTTAATAAATGCCTATTGACTTGATTTAGAATCAGGGAGACTTTTCAGGTCCTGCCTCATACACTTAGTAATTATGTGACCCTAGATAAGTCACTTCAGCCTGTTTGTCTCAGTTTTCTCATCTGTCAAATGAGCTGGAGACAAAGATGGCAAACTACTCTAGTATCTTTGCCAGGAAAACCACAAATGAGATCACAAAGAGTCAGGTACAACTCAACAACAATAACAAACCTGGAATTGGGGCAGGAGTTGCTTCCCATGCCACAGGAACGAGGTAGCCTGGTACAGGAAAACAAGCAAACAGACAAAAAACCCACTTGTTCAAATACTGCCTTCTCTGTTTTCCTATCTGTGTGAGCTTGGGACAGTCCTGAGGCTTGTGATATCTTTCATAAAATGAGAGGATTAGGTTAAAGGGCCTTTAAAACCCCCTTTCCACTGAGCTCCGTGACTCTGCTATTCACGCTTCCCTCCTCCATGGTAATATAGGGGTGAGGATGTGGAATTAGCTGTCCTATCATTGACTGGCCTGGATGAATTGAGAAGAATGGGACTGCTATTTTCTCTAACTCTAAGCTGCCAGTTTCTATAAAAGGATTTCCTGATCGGGAATTCTCTTTCCTGATGAAATCAGTTCTGGGCCAAAAACAAACAAACAAACACTTCCAGTAGTGATCGGATGCCAGAGTTCAGAGGAATATGGCTAAAGAGGTAATCTAGTCACATAAAATAGATGGGCACCAGAGTTTACTGTCTCTTTTACCCTAAAGGTCCCAAACTCAGGGGCTTGGGAGTGACTGGTAGATTTGAAGTGCTCTGAGGGCAGGAAGTGCCATTTTTCCCCCATTTTTTAATGGTTCCAGACAAGAGAGAGACTGGTGACTTTGCACCATCCTCCCTTACTGAAATCCAATTTACTTGAATTTCATGGTAGTGACATCATGTTCCTGATGTCATGGGCCTCTCTAAGAATGAAGAACAATCAACCAGAACCTTGACCACAGTAACTGGGGCTTAAACTTTGTCTACTGAATAAAGAAGGAAGGAGGGGAGGAGGGGAGAGGAGGAGGAAAGGAGCAAAGGACAAAGGGAGAAGGAGAAAACCTAGGAAAATAGGAAACAAGAGATAAGAGAGAAAAGAAAAAAAGGAGGCTGAAGGAATCAAAAGAACATTTCATATATTTGTCCTTCCCACTATCTCAGATTCACAAAAGAAAAGAATATGGGAGTTGGGAGGGGGCTTAGAACAGGGAACGTGCAGGGCTAGTTCAATATTAGGAAAACTGTCAGCATAATTGACTATATCAATAACAAAGCAAACAGAAATCATGTGATTTTCTTGATACAGAAAAAAGCTTTTGACAAAATACAATTCATTCCTTTTGCAAACACTTGAGAGCACAGGAATAAATGGAGCTTTCCTTAAAATAATAAATAATACCTAACTAAAACCACCAGCAAGTATTATCTATAATGGGGATAAGCTAGAAGCCTTTCCAATAAGATCAGGAGTTGAAGTAAGGATGCCCACTACTATTCAATAATGGACTAGAAATGCTAGCTATAGCATTGTAGCTATAGAGAAGAAAAGGAAATTGAAGGAATTAGAATAGGCAACGAGGAAACAAAACTATCGCTTTTTGCAGATGATGTGATGGTCTACTTAGAGAATCCTGAAGAATCACCTAAGAACCTAGTTGAAATAATTAACTTTCACAATGTTGCCGGATATAAAATAAACCCATGTAAATCATCAGTATTTCTGTAAATTACCAACAAAGTCTAGCAGCAAGAGATAGAAATTCCATTTAAAATAATTGCAGACAATATAAAATCCTTGGGAGTCTGCTTGCAAAGACAAACCCAACAACTATATGAACACAATTACAAAACACTTTTCACACAAATAAAATCAGATCTGAACAACTGGAGAAAATATTAATTGCTCATGGGTAAGCCAAAGTAATTTAACAAAAATGACAATCCTACCTAAATTAATTTACTTATTCAATGTCATACCAATCAAACTACCTAAATAATTTTATAGAGCTCAAAAATAAACAACAAAAATTCAATTAGAACAAACATTCAGGGAAAATGAATTAAATATATCAGGGAAATTAATGGGGGGAAATAAGCTGGCTTTAAGAAGTACCAGATCTCAAAATGTATTATAAAGTGGTACTCATTAGAGCAATCTGGTTCTGGTTAAGAAATAGAGCAGTGGATCAGTAGAATAGAGTAGGTACAAAAAACACAGTAGTATGTGACCATAGTAATCTTGATATTTGATAAACCCAAAGATTCCAATTTTGGGGACAAGAACTGCTGGGAAAACTGGAAAACAATTTGGCAGAAACTAGGTATAGACCAACATTTCACATGATATACCAAGATAAAGTCAAAATGGGCACATGATTTAAACATAGAAGGTAGGTAAATTGGGAGACCATAGAATAGTTTATATATCAGATCTATGGATAAGGGAAGAATTTATGATGAAACAAGAGGTAGAAAGCATTATAAGATGTGAAATGAATGATTTTGATTATATTAAATGTAAAAGATTTTGCACAAACAAAACCAGTCAAGATGCAGTCAAGATTAGAAGAATAGCAGAAAACTGGGAAACATTTGGATTTTTTTTTACAGTAAATGTTTCTGATAAAGGCTTCATTTCTTAGATAATGGAGAAATAAGTCAAATTTACAAAAAAAAATATAAACCATTTCCTAACTGATAAATGGTTAAAGGATGTGAAGTTTTTAGATGAAGAAATCAAAACTATAGTCATATGAAAAAGAACTTTAAAGTAGAGAAATGTAAATTAAATACTACTTCACACTTATCAGATTATATAATATGAGAGAAAAGAAAAATGTTGGAGGGGATGTGGGAAAATTGACACTAATGTACTTTTGGTGAAGTTTTGAGCTGATTCAGCCATTCTGCAAAGCAATTTGGAACTATGCCCAAAGGGCTATGAAACTGCATACCCTTTGCCCCAGTACTAATTCTCTATTCCAAAGATATTTAAGAAATCTACAAAAATAAGTGTAGCAGCTCTTCTTGCGATGGCAAAGAATTGGAAATTTTTTGGAGGGAGATGCTCATCAATTGGGGAGTAGCTGAACCAGTTGTGGTATATGATTGTAATGGAATACTCTCGTGCTTTAAGAAATGACAAGCAGGATGCTTTCAGAAAAACCTGAAAAGACATACATGAACAGATCTAAAGTGAAGTGAGCAGAACCAGGACAGCATGATACATGGTAACAGCAACATTGTGACAATGATCAACTGTGAATGGCTTAGCTATTTTCAGCAATACAATGACCCAAGACAATTCCAAAGAGCTCGTGATGAAAAATACTACTTTCAGAGAAATAAATTGGTGATGGGGGCAGTTCAGAAGGACCCGAGTTCAAATCTGACCTCAGATACTTGACATTTACTAACTGTATGACTCTAGACAAGTTACTTAACTCCAATTGTTTCCCCCTACAAAAAAACAAAACAAAACCAAACCAAAACTTGATGGTGTCTGATTGCAGATTAAAACGTAATATTTTTCACTTTCTGCATGTGCTTGCATGTGTGCACAGGTGCATGCACAATTGGTTTGTGTTCATGTTCTCTACTGATGTTTGCTTGCATTGTTTCCTTTCTCTGATTTTTTTTTTCTTGTAGATACGATTTTTCCTGCACAACAATGATGTGTGGAAATATGTATACATATATTTGATTTGTCAAGTATTTTAACATAATTAACATATAGTGGATTTCCTGCCATCTAGGGGAGGGGTGAGGATTAGGGGGGAAAAATTTGTAACAGAAAGCTTTGTAAGGGTTAATGTTGAAGAATTACCCATACATATGTTTTGCAAATAAAAAGCTTTAATAAAAAAATAATAATTGATTTGTGTTTTCTTTTACAAAATGACTAATATGGAAATATATTGCTTGATTGCACATGTATAGCCTACATCAAATTGTTTAGTATCTTGGGAGGAGTAAGAGAATTTGGAACTCAAACTTTTTTTAAAGAACATTTAAATGTTTTTTACTTGTAAATGGGAAAAAAAACATTAAAGAAACATCTCTCACGGATGACTCCTTTCTCTCTACTTACACAGCCATCACCCTCGTTCAGGTACTTCTTAGCTTTATACATCAACAGCTTCTTAATTGGTCTCCCAGCATACAGTGCCTCCTAGTACTGATCCCTCTTCTGCAAAGCTGTCAAAGAATTATTATGTTTTGTTTTTTTGGGATGAGGATGGCATTTTCTATTCAAAGTTTATCACAATTGCTTTGGATCACTGAATTGCTGAGAAAAGCCAAGTCTATCATGGCAGACCATCACACAATCTTGTGGTTGATGTGTTCAATGTTTTCCTGGTGCTACTTGCTTTACTCAGCATCAGTTCATGTCAATCTTTCCAGGCTTTTCTAAAGTCATCCTGTTCATCATTTTATTATAAAACAATAATATTCCATTACTTCCATATACCATAACCTGTTCAGCTATTCCCCAATTGATGGGCATCCACTCATTTTCCAGTTTTTTTTTGCTACCACAAAAAGAGCTGCTCCAAGCATTTTTACACACATCAAAGAATGATTTCTAAAGCACAGATCTGACTATGTCCCTCCTCAGCTGAAGAAGCTTTGGTGGCTCCCTACTACCTCTAGGATAAAACTTGTCAGTTTGATATTTAAAGACTTTCACAAACTATTCTTTAACTCTAGGAAATAGGCACTATTACCACCCTTTTACAATGTAGGAAACTGAGAGAAATAGGGGTCAAATGATTTGATCAGGGTCACAGGACTATTAAGTGCTTGGGGCTAGATTTTGAACTCAAGTCTTCCTGACTTCAGACCCAAACCTCAATCTACTTCATCCCCTACCTAAATGTTAGGCTGTTACCTCTCACATTAGATTATAAACTCCTTGAGACCAGGAACTGGATTTTTTTGGCTTTTCTTTATATATCCAGAATGTTTGCACTTAATAAATGCTTGTTTACTTGACTGATTGCATAATAGAATCCTTCATGTATTCCATATTTCAACCAAACTGACCTATTTGCTCTTTCCTGTGCAAGATGTCCCATCTCCCACCTCCATACCTTTGCACAGGCTGTCCCTCATGCTTGGAATGCTTTCCTTCATTTATATTTCTTGAAACACTGAGCTCCCTTCATTTCCTGAATTCCCTTAAAACCCTTTCCTGATTTCCCCAGCTGTCAGTGCCTCCCTCCCCATTCCGAAAGCTCCGTGTCTTTATTTTGTATTTATTTATCTGTGTTCACCAGTTTAGGAGCTCTTTGGGCTGAAGGAAGCTTTATTCGGTGTCTTGGTATTCTCGGCCCCAGCAGAGCGCTTGACAGTTAAATGTTGCTGAGTCAGAGGCAGGCAGGGTGATATGGTGGGGCAGAGAGCTGGACTTGGGAATCAGAAGGACCTGCATTCAAGCTGTCTCTTAACACCCTGGCTGTGTGACCCTGATCAAGTCACTGGCTCTGGGCACCTGCAGAATGAAAACAGATCTGCTCTACAAGAAGACTCACTCCAAGCAATTTGGAGCTATGCTCAAAGAGTTATCAAACAGTGCATACCCTTTGACCCAGCAGTGTTTCTACTGGGCCTATATCCCAAAGAGATTTTTAAGGAGGGAAAGGGACCCACATGTGCAAAAATGTTTGTGGCAGCCCTTTTTGTAGTGGCAAGAAACTGGAAATTGAAAAGATGCCCATCAATTGGAGAATGGCTGAATAAATTATGGTATATGAATGTTATGGAATACTATTGTTCTGTAAGAAATGACCAACAGGAGGATTTCAGAGAGGATTGGAGAGACTTGCATGAACTGATGCTGAGTGAAATCAGCAGAACCAGGAGAACATTATACACAGCAACAAGACTATACGATGATCAATTTTGATGGACATGGTTCTCTTCAACAATGATGTGATTCAAACCAGTTGTTCTGCGATGAAGATAGTCATATACATCCAGAGAGAGGCCTGTGGGAACTGAGAGTGAACCACAACACAGCATTTTAATGCTTTCTGTGAATATTTCCATGCATTCTGTTTTCCTTCTTAGGTTGTTTTTTTTCTTCTTCTCTTTCTAGATCTGATGTTTCTTGTGCAGTAAGATAACTGTATAGATATGTATACATGTATTGTATTTGTCATATAATTTATCCTATCTAGCATGTATTAGATTACCTGTCATCTAGGGGTGGGGGGCGGGGGGAGGGAAAGGAAAAGCTTTGGAAAAAAAAATTTTTTTTTGCAAAGGTCAATGTTGAAAAGTCACTCATATGTTTTGCAAATAAAAAGCTTTATTAAAAAAAAAAAAAAAAGAAGACTCACTCCACTGAAATTCCCTACTCCAATAAACTCATAGATCCAGCGTATGAACCAACAAACAAGCTGAGAACTGAATGGCACTGCAGGGGAAGGGACCAATTCCCTAAAACTGACAAAAGGGGAAACTGAGACCCGGACCCATCATGTTGTTCTCATAAATACCCCATATTCTACCTTCTGAGCCTCCTGGTAGATTTACTGTGTATAAACAAACAAGCTGAGTATTGAATGGCACTGCATAGGAAGGGACCAATTCCCTAAAAGTGACAAAAGAGGAAACTGAGTCCCAGACCCATTATATTATTCTCATAAGTACCCCATATTCTACCCTCTGAGCCTCCTGGTAGATTTACTGTGTAAACCAACAAACAAGTTGAGTACTGAATGGCACTGCATAGGAAGGGACTAATTCCCTAAAACTGACAAAAGGGGAAACTGAGTCCCAGACTTATTATATTATTCTCATAAGTACCCCATATTCTACCCTCTGAGCCTCCTGGGAGATGAAGCCCAGCCCAGAGGCTGTGACTTTGCCAAACCTCTCCTTCCCCCCCGGCAGCCCGAACCTCTCCAAGCCCCCTGGGAGCAATCGCTGCCCCAGCCTGATGACTTTCAGTCCCGGTTCCAAAAGCGCCAGGGCCCGGCTTTGCATTCCAGTGGCAAGGGCCCAGATTAATCGTCTCGAGCTGCCTCTGTCACATGCAGGGATATATTTTCTTCTCGGAATTTACAAGTAGTTCCATCTGAGAAATAAACAACCGGAGATAAAAATTACATTGTCACAGTGCAGGTGTGATCGATGTAAGAGCCGAGTCATTGCAGTCGCTGAGGAGGTGCTCAGCTGCCAGAATCCACTAAATGAGACCTGGAAGGGCCCCGGGTAACAGGAATGAGATGCTGATGGGATAGGGTCGGGCTGGGCTGCAGGAACTCGGCATTTTACATTTCATCACTCTAAATCACAGGGCTCCTCTGCCTGCCTCCTCCAAGCCAAGGCAAAGTGGTGATTGGCAGGGATGCCATCCCCCACACTGCCAACCGCCGGGCGCCAGAGGCTCTGGCTTTCTGGGAGCACTGGGGTGGACCCCGGACTGCAGGGGGCTGGGAGAAGACGATGTCTCTGATTGCTCCCTCGGATGTTTTTATGGGACTCCTCCACCAGCTGTGAGCCACCAGCCTTGCGGATGGACCAGAAAGAAAAAAGGTAGAGTCTATCAGTGTCAGCAGAGATAAAAGCTCCACTCTCAAGCCTTGGGTTGCCAGGTGTGTGTGTGTGTGTGTGTGTGTGTGTGTGTGTGTGTGTGTGATGTACACTTTCCATGATTACAAAAATCCCCGGGGTATTCTCATCCACATTTCTGATTGGAACATAGCTGTTCCTGAAGCTGAAGTCGTCCGTGTCAGGAGAGAAGGGGTCTCTGTCCCAGAAGTAAAAGGGTGCCCTGCTTTGGAGTAAGAAACACCACCTAGAGTCTAGCTCCTTCTTGACCTCCTAGGAAAGGGCTCTTGATGCCCACTAGGAAGCAAGAGAAGGAATGGAAGAAAAAAGGGCTCAGGCCCTTTTGGGTCCCCCAAGCCAAGTGCAGCTGGGCCATCGACCCCACAACCTCAGCAAGGCCGACCTAACTCTCCCAGAGCTAGGAGTCTGGGGTGTGAGCTGCACAGCTGTGGCCCAATTTGCCATAAATCAGAAACAGTCAAAGGGTACAAGGCACAGGTGGTCCCCAAGACTTCTCTTCTTCATCTGAGCCCAGAAGCCTCAACTGTGGCTGATTAACTAATGCTGGTTTGTTCTGTTCTTGTTTTGACCCGACCTGTGATTATAAGCAGGGAGAGAGTTCCTGGTGAGGAAGTCTCTCCACCTGGGCAGATGACATCACTTCAGCAATCTATAATCTTATAGGGTTGGGGGTTATTGAAAAATTAAGTGATATACTCCAAGTCACACAGAAGTCAAAAGTGGGGCCTAAATCCAAGTCTTTTCTGCATTCGAGGCCGGCTGTCTCCTCCTAATAAAAGTTTACTGAATCCAGTTCCATTTGATTCGATTTCTCGGCAAAATAGTATGAGGGAAATAGTGACTTCTTATGAATCTTGGGGAAGAAGCAGCCATTGGATTGAATTATTGTTTTTCTGAGTGGTGGGAAAAGCAAGGAACTAGAATGGAAAGGTGTTGGATTTGGAAGCAGCAGGATTCTGGGTTCAAATCCTGCCACCGACATGATTTGGGACCATGGACAAAACTCACTTTTTGCCTGTTTCCTCATCTGTATAATGGAGGTGTGAATTGCCTGCAGTACTAAATCCATCATGTTGTTGTGAAGCTTAAATAAGCAAAAGGCTCTGTATATCTTAAAGTTCTCTAAAGATCTCAGTCAGTCAATAGCTTTGTGAGGAAGCTCTCCATTCTTCCCCTACTATACCTTGGACAGAGAGAAAATAGCCGAATTTAACCCAGTGATTCATAGAAATGTGTGGATGGCGGCCCAGAAGCCCATTGTTAACCCTGATTGGCTGAGCACGAGTCTGGGAATGAAGAAGAGACCAATGAATTTCCTGATTGGGCTAATCCCCAATTGGAGACTAGGGAGAGAAGGAAAAGGAGGGGTGAGAGAAGGACCAGAAAATACTTGTGCTGGGGAAATGAGGGGTGGTCTCTGTTGTGGGAACCCAGGGGCCAATGGACTTAAGGAATAAAGATGGCAGACTTTGGTCAGCTGGGCTGGCTCAGGAAGTATAGGAGCTGTTAGGTTTGTCCTAGGGAAGTATTCTTATGGAGTGTATTTCTGATTATCTTAATTTTAAATAGTCTCCTGAATTTATATACCATTTTTTCATATTTTAAGCTTTTAACTTCTGCTATTGTTGTAACAATCCCCTGTCTTCCCCAATTCATCTTCAATCTAATCTTCACCAGCTATCAAAATCTTCTTAGAAGTAGGATTATAGAGCTGGAAAACCTTAGAGATTATCCAGTCCTTCCTCTCATTTTAAAGATGGGGAAACTGAGGCCCAGACAGGCAGGGATAGTCATCTAGACCTAGAACTCAAAGAGACTTAGAAGCCCCTGAGTCCAATCCCATTTTATAGATGAAGAAAATAGAGACACAGAGAGATTAAGGTCAATCAACCAACAAGCACTTAGTGAATGCATCCTATGTGCCAGCCAGTGTGCTAAGTGTTAGAGCCACAGAGAAAAACAACAACAGCCCAAGCTGAGATTCGAGTGGGGGAAACGACAGGCAGACAGCCATGCATATACAGGGCTCATCTCAGAAGGAAGGGGCTGAGGCTGAGGGCAGAGAGCTCTCTCTCCTCTCTTTCTCTCCCCTCTCCCCTAGCTTCTCTCTCCCTCCCATCTCAGGTTCTGTCTGTGTCTCTCCTCTCTCTCTGTCTCTGTCTCTCTCCTTTCTCTGACTTTCTGTTTCTGTCTCTCCTCTTTCTCCCCTCCCCCTGCCTCTACCTCCTTCCCTGGCTGCCTTTCTCTGTCTCCCTCTTTTCCTTCCCCTGTCTCTCCTCTCCTTCCTACCTTTTCTCTTGGCTTTTTCTGTCTCTTGAGCTCTCTGACTCCCTTTCTCTCCCCTCTTCCCATCTCTCTCTCTCCCTCCTCCCCCTTTCTCTGTCTCTTCTTCCCTCCCTCTTTCCCTCCCTCCTCCCCCCTTTCTCTCTCTTTTTCCCTCCCTCTCTTTCCCTCCCTCCTCCCCCCTTTCTCTCTCTCTTCCTCTTTCTGTTTCTCTCCCTCTTTCTCCCCTTCTCCTCCTCTCTCTGTCTCTCTCTTTGGAAAGCCCCAACTGGTGCCTGTAAGAGACCCCTGCTCTCACCAATTCTCTGCATATCTGTCTGCAGTAGACTCAGCCCGGGCCAGGCTTCATCCACAAAGAGCAGGCTGGTGACTCACTGTCAGGATGATCATACAATTGTCAGATGAGGAGCTCACACTGAAATGGGGCTTCCTGGTTACCGAGAGCTCTATAGGCATTGTCTCCTTGGAGCCACAACAGCCCTGGGAGGGAGGATGGGAGAGAGGGAAGGCAGTATTCAGGGATGGAAAGGGTCGTCACTGTGATTTGGGGGAGGAAGAAACTAGGGTTCAAAAGGGTATGAGTCCCTGCAACAAATAAGGAGAAGGGACAATATTAAACAAAGGTCTCCCAGCTCTTCATTATGCTGTGCTGAGAACCTCCCCACCCCTCTCCACTATACTGGACCTTCAGTAGGATAGTCTCTGTCTCTGTCTCTGTCTGTCTGTCTCTCTGTCTTTGTCTCACTCTCTCTTTCACACACACACACACACACACACACACACACACCCTTCCGTCACTTCCAATGACACATCTTAGTTTCATCTCCTTTGTGCCACAAGTCTGACTTCCACATGACTGGTCAGTTTTGAACCCAGGTCCTCCATCACCAAATTGGGACTTACAGGGTGTCACACTGTCCCTAAGTGTAGCAACAACATAATTCCTATTTCAACAGAACTTTTAGAAGGCTAATATTTTGTATGCCTCGTATTGCTATATAACACAAGACCCAGAGCCCAGAACTACTGCGGGCCTCCATCTCCTAGTGGTTTGTGCATTCCCAATGATGCCCACCTGGATCACCAAAATGTTCTCCCTTTTCCTACAGTGGAAACCTAAAGGGCTCCTAGACCTTGCCATTGCCCTGCTGCAGTATCCTAAGGAGCACTGGATCTTTCACTGTGTCCTGCTGATGGATCTCCCTCTATGCATTATCTCTCCCAATTAGAATGGGAGTTCCTTGAGAGCAGGACCCTCTTTTCCTTTTGTATTCCCATCATTTAGCTTACGACAAGGGTGTAATAAAGGCTTTTCCATTCCATTCTCTTGATAAAATACAAACACTATGAAGGCAAGGGCTGTTTGACTTCCTATTTCCAGTGTCCTATGCATAGTGGATGCTATAAAAATGCTTGTTGAAGTTTTGCAAGGATGAATGTTGAAAACTATCTTTGCATATATTTTGAAAAATAAAAATCCATTATTTTTTAAATGCTCATTGATTGTTTAGCAAGTACTTTCCTGCAATGATTCATCTCCTATTTTTGTCCCCATTTTATATTTGAGGCTATTGAAACTCAGAGAGATATGGTAACTTGTATAGGATCAAAAACTAATGATTAGCAGATTCAAGAGTCAAATACGGGTCTATTGACTCTCAAGTTCGAATGAAATGTTTCCTTGGAATTAAAAAATTGGCTTATGTGGGGACTGAACATTTGTGCCTTGGCCAACCAGAACCATCCTCCAACCAACTTGTTTTGATGATTCTTGTCTCTTTCCTATGATGAGGCATCTCTTCTCTCCTCCTTAGATTGGAGTTATTTATGTATTATGTAAAAATGTTGGCTTAAAAAAACAATAAACCAAAGGCCTTCATTTAGATTCCAAAAAACCAATCTGTAAGACACAGGAAGGAAGCAGTCAAAAGAGCCCTGGCTTTAGAATCACAGGATTTGGATAGGAATTCTGACTGTGCCAGTATCTATGTTCCCTACTCCTTTTTGGTGTTTGCTTCCCCATCTGTAAAATGAGGAAGTTGGATTATGGCTGGCCCTCCCAGCTTGGGACTGATGATCCTACATCAATAATTATTGCCTGTTTGATCAAACCTCTTTGGGCCTCAGTTTCTCCATCTGTAAAATCATGGAGTTTGTTAGTTGTTCATCTCTTTAAAAAATTTTTTTTCCATCCTTCATTCTTGAAGAGGACCAGTGAAAATGGCCTCAAGACCAATGATCTTACATCAGTCTTTATTGCCTGTTTGACCTTGGTCAGACTCCTCTGGGCCTCAATTTCTCCATCTGTAAAAGGGGGAGTTGGATTGTAGATGGCTTTGAAGGTCTCTTCTAGCTCTTGATGACTGATAAGATGATCCTGTAAGAATGGAGAGTGTGTCTCACCTGCAGAGAATCAGAGACCTCAGAATTCAAAGGGAGGACAGAGGCCATCCAACCAAGCAGCCATCCAGCCTCTGCTCGCTGACTTCCAGAGAGGAAGAACTCGCTACTTCCTCTAGCATGGAGAACTCTAATTGTTAGGAATTTTTCTCCTGACTTCAAGCCAGAATTCTAACTCCTTGCAGCTTGTACCAATTAGACTCAGTTTTACCCTCGGGGGCTAAAGAGAGGAAGTCTAATTCTTCTTCCAATGACAGCCTTTGAAAAATTTAAACCCAGCTAAGCCACTCCTCTCTCCCCTCCCCAAGTCTTCTCTTCTCCTGTATAAACACCTTCTGGTGTTTATACACTTCCACTGTTCCTCAAACAGGGCAGTTTTAAGCCCCTCCCCCAGCTTTCTCCAGTGGACATTGGAGCTTATCAGTATCTCTCTTACCACCAGAAATGAATCTGATGCTCCAGAGGGGGTTTGTCCGAGGTTGAGAACAAAGTACTTGCCATCTCCTCAATCCTGAGCACCATTCCTCTCCTAAAAAAGCCTAAAATCATAAGAGGTTGCCTTGCTGTCATATCACACTGTTAACTCCTATTAAGCAGCCTGCTAAACCCTCCAGATCCTTGACCCAGAAATTCATATAAAATTTCCAGGCAGCTTTAGAGAGGGAGAAGTGTCCTGGATATGAAGTGAGAGGGCCCAGGTTCAAATTTCAACTCAGCCACTTCCTTTTGCTTCTGGGGGGGAGGGAGAGAGGGGCTTGGTTCCTCCTCAAGATGAAGGACTGTGGCCACCAAGGTCCAAAGAGCTGGCTTCTAAAATTCTATGATCCCAGCTCTGAAACTTACTTCCTTTGGGACCATTGACTCATAGCTTTAACACTCTACCTTCCCTGATTTTCTTGCTCTGTCAAATGAGAAGACCTCCAAGAGAAGGTCCCCTTCATCTCATCCCTTCTAGTCAGATATCTTGCCATGTGCTCCACCAATGCCCTACTTCTTCCCACCTGGAGCAGCACCACGGACAGCAGTCTTTTCCAATCCTGCTTTCCCAGCCCACCCAGGGCAATTCTAATTCTCTGGAACGCTTGTCTTGGGGGTGAGTTATCTGGATTGGTGAAAGAACACTTTGCCCACTCTATCTTGCCAGGCCATCTGTCCATCCAGCTACCTTGCCATTCATTATCCTTCTCCCTTTTCCCCCTCATGCTCTGGGCACAGTAATGAGATCAACACTAGCACAGCTTTTGGAAAAGGCCTGCCAATCACTGGCCACCATCCTTGGGCCCCTCCAAACCAAACTCCTTTCCTTGGATGCTACTTCCCTCTAAGTATTGTCTCCTCCTAAGATCAACATCCCCCCAAAAAAGGAGGTTTGGAGAGAGGGAGGATCTGGTTGCATTCTGTGTTGACTATCCCACATCTAAAGTGCTGGGATCAATTTTCACAGCCACAGATTTCAAGAGGAAAATTGACAAGCTAAAACCTATCCAGGATGGTTAATGGTCTTGAAACCCTGTCATTTGAGGATCTAACCAAGAAATGGGGATTATTGGTCTAGAGGAAAGAAGAAAATAAAATCTGGTATTCATTTAGCAGATTTTAAGATTTTAAATCTGGGATCATTACCCTTTTTTGTGTATCTCAGATCCTTTAAACACGAGTCTGGTGAAGCCTGTAGACCCCTCCTCAGAAAATTAGTTTTAAAGAATTGAATGAAAAAAAAAGAATTGAATGAAATGCTGTTTTCCAGTTAGAATGAGGGAAGATAAAGATGGAATTTTTCTTCAAGAACACCAACATCCTGCAATCTTTCCAGAGACCCAAGTTAAGACACCCTGTCTTTTAATTTTCAATAGTATTTTATTTTCCAAATATATGTAAAGATAGTTGTCAACATTCATTTTTGGAAGACTTTGTGTTCCAGATTTTTCTCCCTCTCTTAACCCTAAAATGGCATGATGCACAGAAGTCAAGGAGACTTAAGTTCAGATTTAGCCTGGGCAAATCACTTCAACCACTGCTTGCCTCAGTTTCCTCAACTGTAAAATGGGGATAATGATATCATCCACCTCTCAGGATTGTTGTATCAAATGAGATAATATATTTGTAAAGCACCTTGTAAACCTTGTAAATGTTAGCTGCTAGTGTTATTATTAAATATTATATCTCAAGGGAAACATATGACGGTGAGCAGGAAATCATTTGAAAGGAGCTTTGTCTGGCCCTCCTCTGTGCCCCATAACATTCTGTCTTGTATTGTACTTTGGTGTGTCCGGGCTATGCTCTCCATTATCTTGTTAACTCCTTGAGAGGAAGGCCCTGCATCATTTTTCATTCCTATATCCCCAGGGCTTAGTACAGAGCCTTGAACGTAGTTGATGCCTAATAAATGCTTGCTGATTTTTTTTTTAAGTGGAGAATAAAGATGTCAATTTTCAAGTAATGATAAGAAAATGGAATCGTGTCACTTGAGGTAGAGTAGGAGCAGCAGTCCAGGAGTAATGAGAGGCTTGGGAGGGAGACAAGCCCAGGTTGGGGAAAGGAAGAAAAGGGGGCAAACGGGAGGCAAAGAACAGATCAATTGACTGGCAAGGAAAGGTTCTGACATTTGTCACCTGCCAGGGCTAAAAAGCAAGACAGACCAAACCATGGAATTAGAGCTTATTGTTTAGTCAACTCCAACCCTTTGTGTCCCCTTTAGGGTTTTCTTGGAGTGGTTTGCCATTTTTACAGTTGAGGAAACTGAGGCAGACAAGGTTGAGTGACTTGTACAGGATTGCACAGCTAGTAAGATTCTGGGGCCATCTTCCTAATTCCACATCAGGTACCAGTACATCCTGGCACCACTTCACTGCTCCTAAAATCAGAGGATCTGAGTTCCAGTCTTGCCTTTAATACTACCTGTGTGTCCTTGAGTAAAACACTTAGTCTCCTCATCTATAAAATGAGGGGTTGTAGATCTGTGATTTATGTATCTCTCTGGACCTCTGTATTCTCAGTCTAGATGCCCTCTGAGCTCTCTTCTAGCTCAACGTCTGCTTTCTTCTGATGTTACTGTTGTGATAAAAGTAGTTGTCATTTCATAGGCTTTGAAAACTGATGAACATTTATCTCTTTGGGGTCTGTAAAGCATAGTATTATTGTCCCCATTTTGTAGAGGAGTAAACTGAGTCTAAAAGAGGTGATTTACCTCTTGCAACTAACAAGCATCAGGAGCAAGATTCTACATGAATCCTACTGGCTTTAGCACTTTCCTCCCAAAAATTATCTTGCATTTTTAAATATATTTATGTACTGTCTCCCCTTAACGAACATTTGGTCCCGTTACATTTTTGTCCTTGGACCCTCTGCGTGACCTTGGGCAATCAACCAATCAACATGCATTGCACGAGGGCAGAGTATCTGCCCTCAAGAAGCTTATGTTTGGTTGGGGGAGATAACAGCTATATAAGTAAATATATGCAGCATCTATATGAAATCAACACAAGGAGCTTGAGGGATCGTGTATAAGAGATAGAGCAGGCACTAATCTGTTTGCTGCCAGGGATGGCTTTATCTAGGCTGTCTGATGAAGCCTAATGTTGTTAAAATATAAAATAAAAAACCTAGGGTTACAAAGGAAACCAGCTACATAGAAACATGGTTATTAAAATTATTTTTAAGCTCACTGCCCATAGTTTAAGAACCCCGGGACTAACTGATCCCTAAGGTCCCTCCTTGCTCTAAATTCTAAGAACCCCCAGTTGGAACAGCTACCCCGGAACCAGCTCCCTCAACAACTTGGAGTTTGGAAGCTACTTTAGGGAGACAGGCTCATCTCTTTGCCTTATTTGTCAGGCTGGTCTCCAAATACCTTTCGGTTGTTTCTGAAGGTCACTTTCACCTTTACAAGATGGAGAGATGTTTGGGGTTAGATTAGGACAAAGAATTGCTACCACTAGTGGGGGAATATGTATCATGAACCTGGATTTCAAGCAAGAGAAGTCTCTTTGGATTAAGCAATTAGAGAAGCCCAATGGGAAAGCTTGGAGGGGAGAACACTCGTTGGGATGGATGCCTTCTGATTGTTTGCTCAAAAGAAAAAGCCAGTTTTGTTACTTAGCAGCTATACCTCATCTCTCACATTCCCAAACTCTCTCACCATCTGTAGACAGGATAGGCTTTGTAGCACATCCCATAATATCTCCTTGACTATTATCCCAACCAAAGATAGGGTGCTACCAGAAGAAAGAACCCTGTTAGGGGGAAGGAAGAAGAAATACAAAACCTGTACTCTGTGGGAGACAGTGTGGGGAGTGATAGTGATAAAAAGACCAAAAGACATGAGGAAAAGAACATGAAACTGATGCATAGCGAAGAAAACAGAACCAGGAAACAGTACACACGAGTGCTACAATCCTATAAATTAAGACAACCCCCAAAAGGTAGAGCATTATGATTCAGATGCCTGAGAAAAACACTTCCTTTTGTCGAGAGGTGCTGCGCTAGGGCACCAAGTGTCACAATTGCTTTGTCAGTTATATACAGCTGTCACTTAAAATTGGTGTATGGGAAGGTTTGGCTTAACTTTGTTGTTGTGTGGGAAGAAAAATGGGGAAGCAGAATATTCATATTCAAACAACAACTGCCTGTATTGTTTGAAACATATTAAATTAGTTAAATAGCTCTTAAAGAGAAATGGATAACATTCTCATGCTCTCTATTGATGTTTACTTGCATTGTGTTTCTTTTCTCTGATTTTTTTCTTGTAAATATGATTTTTCTTGCACAACAAGTTAAGTGTAGAAATATGTATACATATATTCCATTTGTCAAGTATTTTAACATAATTAACATGTAGTGGATTTCCTGCCATCTGGGGGAGGGGTGGGGAGTAGGGGGAAAAATTTGTAACAGAAAGTTTTGTAAGGGTCAATGTTGAAGAATTATCCATACATATGTTTTGCAAATAAAAAGTTTTCATTAAAAAAGAGAGAGAGATATGGGTAAACTCTTGGGACCGATTTTAGTCCATTCCTATCTCCAGTGAACCCTTTTGGTACGAAGATAGAAAACAAAGACTAATGGCCTACTTTGGAAGGGGGGGGTTGTGTCCCTGCAAAGACTTTTTCTCTTCCCCTATCCCACTGTAAATAACCCTTCATCAAATCCTTTCAATTTAATATCCACAGCTCTCCCATCCATCCATCCATTCATCCATCCATTCCTCTTTTTTCCATAATATAATAGCTTCCTGATTCATCCTTCTGTTTTCATTTTCTCCTCTCTCTAATCCATCCTCCAAACAACTACCAAAATAGCCTTCCTAAGGCATAAACCATATTGTTCTATTGACCAAAAACCTTTCCTGGGATCTATTCCCTTTCAGAGAAAAGACCAAATCTTCAATTCGTCATTTAAAAGTTTCCCGGATCTGTCCCTAATCTACCTTTCTAACATTATCTTGCATTAGGCCCCTTTACACAATCTAAATTCTAGCCCAACTGTAATCTATCTAATTGACCTGCTATCTCTTGCCTCTAAATGTCTGGGCTGGCTGACTGGAATGATCTTGCTCCTCCCTCGTCTCTGCCACCATAGATACCTTATCTTCCTGATTCAATGTTCAGCTGCAGTTCTGTGAAGCCTTTCCTAATCTCTATAGCAGTTAATACCTGCTTCTTTCTCAAATTGCCATGTGTTCCCTTAAAAGGTATTTCTTTTCACATCCCTCTTCCATGATAGAATGTAAGTTGCTTGAGGACGGGGACCAATCTGCTTTTATCCTAGTATTCCCAATGCTTATTTGGTATATTGATCCAGGTGCCACCCACTCCAACCCTGTCATTTTACAGATAAGGAAACTGAGGTCCAAGGAAATTAATTGATTGGCCCCAGTTCACATAAACAGTATCAGAAATAGAATCTGAACCTAGGTCCTCAGACTCCAAAATCAATACTCTCCCCACCATACCACAATAGCCTCCCACATAATAGGTGACTAATACATGTTTGTTGAATTGAACTGAACCCTGTTGGCTCAAATATCACCAGTCTTCGCTGGGTTGCTAGCACAGCCATGGTATAGATTATCAGTGACCCGGAAGACCCCCCCCCAAATGCACAAGTACACTCTAACACCACCTTTCTACCCCTTGGTAGGAGAGAAAAAAATGTTCTTTCCAGGACCAATATCTCTGATGTGTGTGACTGTTTCCCACAGAATGCTCAATTGTGGCTTCAAGGTTGCTAGGGATATTGCCCTACAACCCCTGCTCTTGGGATCATTGATCCAGAGCTGAAAGGGACCTGAGGCCTTCTCTTCCACCACAAATTCTTCTATTACAGATGGACAACTAAATTCATGAATTCATGATTGTCCAGATTATCCAGTGTCATAAGTGGGATACAAACTCAGGGCTTTCCCATTCTAGATTAGGATTCTGTCTGTTTTCCCAAGCTACCTCTCATTATGTCAGGCTGCCTTTAGAGACATGAGCAGGAAAGAAAGGGCCTGGATGCCTAACAGACTTCATCACAAGTCCCAAATGCCCAATGGGCAGGGAAAGGGTATTGAGCAGTTTCTTTGTTGCATAAATCCAGGAGGGGACATCTCTACAGAGTGAAGATCTTCTGGCTTGGGTATCAATCGTCCCAAGGCCAATATGGAGGCAAACAAACTTTTCCTTTGATCCATAGAATATAAGGGTTGTGAAGGCAGGGACTGTTCTGTTTTCACCATTGTATAGTTTGTAACAGGCTTGTTGAACTGACTTGCTACTAACTCATAAGATTGTAATATTACAGATAGAACTTGAAGGGACTGCAACCTTTTCATTTTACAGAGGAGGAAACTGAGGTAGAGGAAGTTACTGGACAAAGATCATGCAGGTAGTAAACCTCAGAAGTAGGCTGCCATTTACAAACCCTCATAGAGGAGCTGAGCCCTGATGAGTCTGCAACTAGACCTACAATTGGTTAAAGATAAAACAATTGCCATCATTAGCAGGGGACCAACTGCACAATTGGATAAAACCTTCCTGCCCATTGAGCAAACCACAGCATGCTATCCATCCATTCTTCAAGGAGCTGAAAAAAGACACATGAGTCCAAATTTCAGAACATTTCCCACCGAGAAGCAAGATTCCCATTCAGTGAAAACATTTGCTGGATCAGCTATCCCACTTAAAGGAACCTGTACCCCATTAAATTTGTGGCATTGAAGCCGGAGAAATCCCAGGGAAGAATTTTGTGAGGGCTCAGGTAGAGTGTCAGCTCTTTGATCTTAGCCCAGGCTGACTGGCATGTTGTCAGGCCCCAGAGTGCTGGGATGGAGAAGGAAGGAGAAAGATGAGGAGATAAATAAAAGAGGAGGAGGAAGAAAGGAGGAAGAGAAGAAAAGAAACAGAAGAGGATGAAGGGGAAGAAGAAAGGAAAAGGAAGAGGAGAAAAAGGAGGAAGAGGAAGAAAAGAAAAGGAAGAGAAGGGAGAAGGATAGAAGGAGGAAAACAAAGAAGGGAAGGAAGAAAATGAGGAGGAACAGGAGGATGGAGAGAGGGGAAAAGGGGGAGAAGAAGGAAAGGGAGGGGGAAGGAGAGAGAGAGGGCGAGGGGAAGAGAAGGAGAGAAAAGGCAGGGAAGAGCTGGAAGGGGAAGAAAAGGGGAAAAAGGGCAGGGAAAAGCTGGAAGGGGAAGAGAAGGGGAGAAAGGGCAGGGAAGAGCTGGAAGGGGAAGAGAAGGGGAGAAAGGGCAGGGAAGAGCTGGGATTTCCCTGTGCACTCTCCATGGCTGCTATCTGCCTTCACCTTGCTCTATATTTCCTCAGGCTGCCTTTCCACCAGGAAAGCTTGTGTCCATTTTCACTGAACCTGTCTTGAAGGCCAGATTGCTGCTGTGTTCCTTGCAGGAGTCGAAGTTTCCCTTTTTATTTGTTGTCAGAGTCTGAAATGCTCTGGAAGTTGGTTAAAAAAAAAAAAAAAAGAAAAGACACCAGATACCAGGAGATAGCTTAAAAATCCTGGGCTGGATCAGGGGCCAGGTGGCTCCTGAGTTCTGATCTTTGACTCCCTGTGGGCAAAGAGCTCAGTTTCTTTCTCTCGGTGACTCACTGAATGATTGGTCCCCCTTGCTGCCTGAAGAGCCCCAACTTCCCTCCAGAACATAAGCCCCAAAGCAGCCACGCCACTGGCTGAGCCCTTCTGGAAATCTCTTCCTCCTCCTTCTCAGAACTGGAGTCTGGACTGCTTCGCCTTATCAGCCTTGCTTTTCACAAGCACTTAAATTCATGAGAAAAAGGAAAAAGTGAAATCAGATAGAAATGCAGGTCTGTTTGCTGTTTTCTCCAATGAAATGGTTCTGGGTAAACAGCAGACGCCTTTGATGAAATCCCAGCAGGCTTAAACAATAAAGCTGGTTACAAACTCAATCTGGCGGAGATATCAGATCTGAAATTGTTTCAAAAAACATGTCAACATTTTCTAATGCTCCTGCAAAACTTCCTGGGCTGCTAGCCATGGGGCCCGGGCCGGACTGTGGCCTCCTGGTCGGTCCCAGGCTGTCTTTGCCAGAAGTACCTGCTGCTTCTCTCTGGTGGGGGCATCCTGACAGTTACAGAACCCAGGGCTGGACTGTGAGCTCTCAAACCCTCTCATAACACTCAAGGTCTTTTGCATGGACATTATAGGATCTTTAAGCTAGAAAGTCCTCAGGCTCTTGTTCTACAGAGAAGGAAACTGAGGTCCGGTGTTTGAAGGTCACATAAGCTGCAAGTAACAAGGAACAGATTGAACCCAGATTCTCCGGCTCCCCAGCCAGTGCTCCCTCCACTGGCTACCTTGCTTCCCAATCTCTGGAAGCCAGGACCAGGTAGTCTCTCTGAAATGAGGAAGGGTGGCAGGCTCCATCTTGGCCTTCCCTGCCACAGATAATAGGGTCCAGCCTTTCAGCTCTGCAAGTGAAGAAAAGATTCATGGCCATCACCCAACTGGCACAGGCCAGTGTTTTCCAAAACAGTGGGATCATCCCTTGAAAGCCAGGGTGTAGTCTATACACTGTCCCAGCAGCACCAGGGCCTTTGCCCTCCAATCCAAGGGATTCTCAGCTCTTAAATAAACAACTACGTTTCCAGGGCCCACATCCTTGCCACCCCAGAATCCTGGGTCCCAGCTCCCCCAGACCTCCTAGGACAGCGTCCATATGGGTGGGGAGGGCTTGGGGTAGATCTCCTGGGCCGAACCAGCTCCCAAAGGCAGCTTGCTTGCTGCAGGGTGGGGATGTGTTGCAGTTTGGAGGAAATGGTCACTGGAGGCCCAATTGGCTACAACCGCATAGTCACACGAAGAGATGCTTTTCTGCTTGTTTCCCTCCCTCTCTTCCCACTTTCCCCGCCCCCTTTCTCTCCTGGGACCACAGCTCACATGTTCTCTCTGAGAAGAGAGGAGGGGGGGGCAGAGGATGGAGAGGAGAGTGCAGGGGGCTGGGCAGGGCCCTGACTGGAGGTCTCTCTGTCTCTCTCCCTCCCTCCCTCCCTTCCTCCTTTCTCCTCTCTCTCTCTCTCCTCTCCTCCTCCCTCTCTCTCTTTCTGTCTCTGTTTCCTTCCTTCCCTTTCTCTCTCTCTCTCTCTCTCTCTCTCTCTCTCTCTCTCTCTCTCTCTCTC
>JAJPUD010003949.1:191463-219441 GCA_023553655.1 Myrmecobius fasciatus
CTCTCTCTCTCTCTCTCTCTCTCTCTCTCTCTCTCTCTCTCTCTCTCCTTCCCTCTTCCTTTCTCTCTCTCTATCTCTGTCTCTGTCTTTCCCTGCCTAATCTTTCTTTCTCACGATAGGATCTCTGGCAAAACAGAGCCAAGATGGTGCCCACCAGTCCAGGGCATCAGAGGGCTCCATGGGCCACCACCCAAGGGTCCAGGCTTCCCACTTCCCTTCCTTTAGTACAGTGGACCCAATATGGTCCCTCCTACCAACCAGGCCAGGCCACTTGTTGGGGGAGGGGGAGAGGGAGTGTGTATGGGGAGGGGGAGAGTACCCTTCTGCTCCGTAATCTTTCTCTAAAGGTCCCCCAGAACCTCAAGGGCCTTCTGCTTGGTAACTGCCCATTTCAGGAGGAGAGGGGCATCAGTGGGGCATCAGAGTCAGGGAAGTTCGGAGTGGGAAGGAGGCAGTAGTCAATCCCTGGAGGGACAGCCTGGGAAAGGCAGCGAGAGGAAAATGGAAAGCGCCCCCCCCCCATTTACCAAAGGGCCAACGAGCAGAAGGGCAATCTCAAGGCGCGGGCAGCGCAGACCCCCTGGGCTCCGATGCCCGAATCGATCCTTCCTGCTGCCCACGGCCCCTTCCTAGCGAGGAGCTCGCTGTGTTGGCTCGGGAGCCAGACGGCCCGCGAGGGGGTGGGGGGGGGAGGCAGGGCGGGGGAGGGCGGGCTCCTTGGCTCCCCGGCCCGGATTAAATATTTACCATGTTTTGTTTTGCCTCCTTCCCTTCCCCTCCCCTCCCCCCTTTGGCCTGAGTATTGATCCGGGAGCTGCGGAACAGAAGCTGGGGCAAGTTTCCGCCTGGGACTGAGAGCAGAGGCGGGGGAGGGCTGGGAGCACTCCCGGCTGGGCTGGGCAGGGAGGCAGGGAAGGGTCCGAGCCGGACGCCCCAAGGAGGCAGCAGCCTACAGCAGGAAGACCTGGGGCAGCTTGGGACCCCGCAGCCTCCCCTCCCCGCCCGCAGCCAGAATTCATGCTGGAGGAGCGCCTTTGCCACGCGGACAAATGTGGGTTGGTCCGCTGCTCGGGCGGAGAGGGCAGCTCCTTAATCCTGGCAAGCCAGTCACTCGGGCTGCAGGCCTCGCCCCAGGGATGGCGCGGAGACCTGGCCAGGAGCTCAGGCCCGCGTCCCCCAGGGTCAGCTCGCCTCCTGGGCTGCCCACCTGGCTCCAGGCAGAGCTAAGGCGGGGCGCCCGCTAGCCTCCCCGCCGGCCTCCCGACCTCCCCCCGGCCAGCTGCTAGGCTGACCACAACTAAGAGGGCCTCCGTTGGCGAAGCCCACTCCCCGGCCAAATGCTCTCCTCTCCAGCCCCCTCCCAGCCCCTGCCTGGTGCCCGCACAGCCGCCCAGGGCGCACACACCAGCACACGCACGCGGCAGAGGCCGGTTTGCAGACGCTGGGGAAGGGAGGATTGTATGGAGCTAGCAGCAGCCCTGCTCCTATTTAAAGAGAGGCTTTGCTGGAAAAGCAACAAAAGCGAGAGCCAGCTATAAATAGCCTCCTCCCTCCCTCTCGCTTCTCCTGCCCTCCGGCCTTCCGCGCTGCTCTTCTCCTGCCTCGGGCCCTGAGCTGCCTCTGGGCAGGGGGGCTGGGGAGGCGCGGTGGGCTGCCTCTGCGCACCGGCTGGGGGGGCCGCCCTGCGCCCCCCTGCGCTGGTGGGCCGGCCTCTCCGGCTCCCGGAAGCCTTGGCTGGTCTGTGCCCCGAAGCCCTGGCTGGTCTGACTGGATGTCGGGCACGTTGGGGGTGGAGGGCAGCAGAGAGAGGCTGGAGCAAAGTTAGGGGGTAAAGGCAGGGCCCAGGACGGGCAACCAGCCGGTGGTCCCGGAATGGAGTGCGCAGGGAGCACAGCTTTGGCTAGAGCTGCTGCTTAAGCACAAGTGCCTAGAAACAACCCTGCTCCTGAGCTGGAGGCCAGTTTTTCTCGCTTGGCAGCACAGCAGCCGCCCGCCTGCGTGCCCACTGGCCTCCCCCTTTCCCCCCCAAAGGTAATCCTGGAGGGTACATTTAGAGTCAACAAAGACTGGAGAAAGCCAGGGAAGCCGGGAGCCCTTCTAGTCTGCCTGGAGCAGTTAGTGGAGACTGGGAGTTAGAAGCCTTGGGTTCTCATCCCGGATCTGAGGGATGCTGGGCAAACCACTTATTCATCCCTGCCTCCTGGGGTCCATCCTGGCGTGTGACCAGGTGCCAGTCAAACCCCCAAGGTGCTTATCTGTTACCCGGGGAGGGGGCATATAGCCTGAGACCCATATCAGTGCGGGTTGGGCGATCGTTAGAGGGGAGATCGTCTGGCCCCGAACCCACACAATGGCCCGCTGGGATCTGGAAGGCCCCTCGGAGCTTGATGAAGTCAGGAAGGCCGGCCTTCACATCCTCCCTCTGACATTTACTAGCTCGGAAGCTGAGGGCAATTTCTTAACCCCCTTCAGCCTCAGACATCTCCTCGGGCCTATAAAATGAAGCTAGGCTGTGAAATCGTGTTACTGTTTCTAAGAGACTGCCCCCCCCCCTTAAAGCCCTTTGGCTGCTGAGGGGGGAAGGGAAGAAAAGAGATCTCATTTGCTGGGTGCAAGTACAAGCCCTCCCATATTACAGAATAGGAAACTGAGGCAGAAGCACGTGACAAGCAGCGAAGGTACGGCCTCAGACCGCCCTCTGCCAGCTCCACCACTCTTGTCACTACACTGTCTGAAGGCTTAGGGAGCCCACGGCACCTAGAGCTCATTCTTTGGGGAAACCCCTTTCCAGCACCTAATTAGTCAGGGTGGGGGGCAGGAAGCTCTGGGCAGGGAAGGGGCTGAGCTGAGCTTTTTGTCTGAGGAAGCAACCTAGAACGGGCTCCCAGCATCCCTCCGCTAAACAGGGCTGGAGGAGAGGGTCCCCAGGAGAAACGCTCCCTCTCTCCCCTCCCCTTCTGCTGCCCTCTCCTCCTGTCCCCTCCCTCCCGGCCTCAGCCTCCCCCAACTGCTGCATTTCCCCCGGGGTCCCTGACAGTCCCTAGGGGCCCCTCCCTAAACCTGGAAGAGGATCACTGGGTGGGGGAGAGCCTCACGCCGCTGGAGGGGGGTGGGGGGATGCTCAGGCAGACCTACTTTCTCAGCTTTAATCCTTTTTTGCTTAAAGGATTTTTTTCTCTCTTTTTTTTTTTTGCTCAGCGAAGATGAGGTCTGATCAGAGGAGAGACGCAGGGAGCTGACAAGCTGCGGAGGATGGGGGGGGAAAGGGAGAAAGAAATACATATTTATTACCCTCAATTATTAAAAAATAGATAGCGCCAGATCTTAGGTCCTGGCAGAGACATAAGGAAAGCCGTCCGTGTGAGGACTATTTTGTTGGTTTTCCTCCTTAATTCCACTGAAATTATAATAGGCCCAGCTTGTTAGCAAAAACACCCGCCCCCGGCCCCCCCCCCCAATAAATCCCTAGGGGAAGCCAAGGCTGCATCCGCTGCAGAGCCGAGTGAGGCGGCAAGTCGGGACCCCTCCAAAGGTCGGCTAAGTCGGGACCTGACGGGAGGGGGTGGCTGAGCTGGCCCTAGCGTGGGATGCTCCAAAGCTAAGGTGCCCAGGGAGGACGGTGCCCAGGGAGGACGGCGCCCAGCAGAGGGAGGACGGTGCCCAGCGGAGGGAGGGAGGACAGCACCCAGCAGAGGGAGGACGACACCCAGCAGAGGGAGGAAGGGCAGGGGGGAGGACAGCACCCAACAGAGGGAGGAAGGGTAGAGGGAGGACAGCACCTAGTAGAGGGAGGAAGGGCAGCACCCAGCAGAGGAGCAAAAGGGCCGGGCAGGGGGACGACCTCCCCCAGTTTGATGTGTTCATGGCTCTGCTGCAAAGACTCTGCCCTCTGGCACGGGCTGCCGGTCTATTGCCTTATCACACCCTCGGTGTTCTTCTGGGTCAAAGCCTCCGCCAATAGCAGGCTGTCCCCACGTGTTGCAGCTCTTTTCAAGGAAGCCTAAAAGGAGAAATCAATGCAAGCCTGCTCCTCAGCACGAGGGCCTTGGTGGCAGGGGTGGCAGGGAGGCCTCCTGGCTGCCCTTCTGGGACTGCACAAATGGGCCCTTACGGACAGGGAGGACGGCCCTCCCTCCCTCCCTCTTCCTCCCCGGGGCTGCAGTTACAGGGCAGTCCTAAGTAAGGTTAATAGAAGCTTGTGGTCAGGTTGCAGATGGACTGGGCTAGACTTAAATAATCTCTAAAAGGGCATGAATCCTCGACACACGATCTGGGGGAAGGAAGGGCTGACAATGGCTCTCCCCTCTCCTCCTGCCAGGATCCTGGGCCTTGGGAGAAGGCCAGCAGAAGCTTGGAAGCAGGGAAAGGAAGGGGCCCAGAGGCTAGACAGGGAAAGCCCAGAAATAGGGCAAGGGGGGCCCCAGTTCGAGAGAAAGGAGTTGTCTGTGGGTTAAGCCTGAGCAGGGACTGGGATTGCAAAGCTCCTACCTTTAGAACAGAAGGGGCCACCCAGCACTCCCATTTTACAAGGGTGGCCTGGAACCCAGAAGGCCTGAGTTCAAATACAAACACTATTTAGGTGTGTGACCCCCCCCCCCACATCCCCACTCCTAGGGAAGTCACCTGTTTGCCTAGGAGCCAGCTAAATAGTTCAGTGGATAAAGCATAGTAAGACCCAAGTTCAAATGTGACCTCTAATATACACTAGCTGTGTGACACCCCCACCTCTCCATCCCACTCCCCCATCCCCTGCCAGGGAGTCACTTAATCTCTGCTTTAGTCCACTGGGGAAGCAAATTGCAGATCACTCCATTAGCCTTGCCAGAAAAGCCTCACATACAGTATGGCTCCCCAGGGTCACAACCACCCCACCTCATTTTACAAGTGAAGAAACTGAGATCAAGGAAGGGAAATGATTTGTCCTTCCTCTGTGGAAGTCTTTGCGGGCAGACTGTCTTCCCAGACCCATTGGTCTTTAATAAATGCTTCTTGACTGATTCATGCAGAATTTGAACCTGGGTTCTCTGCCTTCAGAGCAAGTATTTTTTTCTTCTTTACACCAGGGGCTTCTAATCCTAAATAATTAGTGGGGAAAACCAGAAAATTTAAGAAATTATTTAATCCAAACCCTTTTTTTACAGAAGGGGAAACTGAGTCTCAGAGGGAGGTGGATCAGAGAGCAAGTTAGTGAGTAGACAGTACCACACTAACTTCTCTGGGGGTGGGGTGGGATTGGAGAAGTGAGGATGGGAGGACCCTGGGAATAATGTAGACAGAACAGAAGCAAGAACCCTGTTTCCTAGTCCCATAGGTCAGTGGCAGCTAGCTGGTGGACAGCTTTAGAACTTTACATCTGGAGGCAGTAAGATCTGAGTATAAATCCTCCCCTCCAACACTCCCTTGGCTATTTACCTCTCTCAGCCTCAGTTTTCTTATTTGTGAAATGGGGATAATCATAGCATTTACCTCCCAAGGATTATCACAAGGCTTAAAAGAAAAAAAATATATATAAAGCTCTTTGCAAACCTTAAAGGGTTATATAAATGCTAGCTGGCAGTCAGGAAAACTGAGACCCTTCTGGCTGGAAGGTGGAGGCAGGGACCCAATTTTTTTTCTGAGGATCAGACTCCCTGCTTCTGTGCAGACAGCAAAAGTGGGAGATGGGGCAAGGGAGAGGACCAAGTTGGGGTGGAGTGAAGTGGAGGTTACATCATCTGTTAAGAAGGGAAACAATGGCAGGAGGGAGAATGGGCTTTCCAAGAAATCAGAAATCAGCAGATTTCCCCATCAGTCAATCTCTCAGCAAGCAGATATAAATGAAGCACCCACTAAGAGCTAGGAATACAAGTAACAAGGAAGGAAACAATAGGACTGCACAACAGTCTCACATTCTAATTGACAAGATTAAGGGAAAATATATAAGGCACATAATGCATATCTAGCTATACACAGCAAAGTACTTATATGGAAGGGAGTTGGAGGGAGAGCATTAGTAACTGAGGGATCCCTAAGGATTTCATGCAGAAGATGGTGCTTGAGGTGCTTCTTAAAGGAAAAGAGGAAACCTAAGAGGAGAGAAAGTGCTTTCTAGCATTTTAAAGTAGTCTTTAGTAATCAGTGGAGGCAGGGCTGTGCTGGTAAGTGTTTAACAATCTGCTCTCTGAGGGAAAAAATGCTCATATTAATTTAAAATTTCAGTATTAACATTTTCTCTATCACTTTCTTAATTGGAAATAATCAACAGAACAATAAATCAAGCCCCAGTTTGTAGCTTTTGTGGGCTTCCAAGGTGTAAAGGCTCCCTCTGAAAATTTAACAATTGGCTCATTTGTCAGAGCCCCGCTCCAATAAAACCTGTTTGTCCAAATCACCTGTTTGTGCATACTGTGCCTGAAGATCTATGGGAGTACAAGCATAAAGAGGAGGGGAAGGAATACATCTGGAGGCCACAGGTTAAACTCCAGGTCTCTGCTCAGGGGCTGAGGAAACAAGGAAGTTAAGAGTTCCCAGGGATTAAGCAAGGTGGGCAGGGAGCAGTGGGTGCTAATCTGACCCCTTTCTTGGACCCTATAATATTATCAACAAGATGTGGATGCAAATTCTGGTACTAGGCTTTGGACAGGTCTCTTAGCCAAGAGAGATCTGAGTTTCTTCAATTATCAAAATGGTGATGAGAATACTTCCCTCACCCTCTTGGACTGCAGAATGATGTAGTGGATAGAGTGCTCGAATTGGCAAAGTAGTATTTTCCTGGAAAAATCACTTCCTCTGAGCCTCAGTTTTCTTATCTGTAAAATGGAAATTATAGTACCTGACCTCATAGGACTGTTGTGAAGATCAGATGAGCTAATGTATGTCCAGAGATTCATAAGCCTTAAAGAGTCATAAACATGTCAGTTATTATCATCACTATTCCTTCCTCCATCTCTCTGAAAAGGGAGGGGGGAAGGGTGAGTGAATTCAGGATTGGCAAAAGGCCAAACTTCACTGAGTGCAGATGCCCAGAGTAAAGAGATAAATCATTAGAGTGAATGGTCAGGAAATGAACTAAAAGCTTAGCTTCTCAACAGCTTTTAGAGTTCAAAAGTCAGAACCCAATTAGGAAAGCATGGCTCCTAAGGAGAGCATGGTCAGGGATCTGTCAGTCAGTCAACAGGCATTGAATGAATGAATGAAGCCTTTATTAAGCACCTATTAGGTGCTAGGAAGTACTAAAAGGACTATTCAATCATTTATTTATTAAGTTTCTACTATATACCAGACACTGCCCAAGGAACTAGTACTAGGGTTTCACAGACCAAAAGAAAACGTGTGTTCAAGGCACTGACATGGGTGGCTGGGGAGGGAAACAATATATACATATATAAATAAATACAAAATATATCCAGAGTAAATACAAACTAATGGGAGGTATATTAGCATCTGAGAGTATCAGGAAAAGCTTCTGTAGAAGATGGCCCTTGAATGAATTTTGAAGAAAGCGAGGGATTCAGAGAGTGGAAGGCAATGAGGTGAGGGCATTCTAGGCATGAGGCACTGCCTATGCAAAGATAGGGAGGTAGGAAATTGAAATTTATATACCCAGAACAAAAAGAAGGCCAGTTTGAAAGGAAAATAGAGTGATTGGCTGGAGACTGTTTGGATGGCAGACTGAGAAGTTTGGATTTGATTGTAGAAGCAAGAGGTAGCAGTGCTGCACAAACCTGGGGTCCTCAGTGTGGACCTATGGAAAGATCTGGGAAAGAAAGGTACATCCTAACTTTCCCTAACTGAGGGGCTTCCTGGATGTCAATCAGGAACCATGTTCTAGATCTAGAACTGGGAGCATCTAGTCCAGTCTCCCATCATTTTACAGGGATTTAAGGAGTTTAAGGGACTTGTCCAAGCTCTCCAGAGAGCAAATATTCCATCTCAGGTCCCCCAACTCCAAAACCCAGCTGATTTTTAAAGATTGCACCATACAAGGCCCTTGGAGAAGGAAGTCTATCCAAATCTCCCCCGCTCACATACACCCTCTCGCCCACCTCTCTATTTTTGAGCTCTCTTTCCTCAGTGGAATATAAGCTCCCTGAGGGCAAGACTCTTGGCCTTTACTTTTTGGTTTTTGTTTTTAATTTTAGACTCTGTATTCTCAGGGCTTTGCATATTTTTGGGGGGAGGGGACAAAGAACACCCTATAAGGAAATTCCCTCCATTAATTCAGATCATCAGCAACTTAGCCTTTGGGGGAGCTGCTTGAAGCACCCAGAAATTAAATGATGGTGACAGAGTCACACAGACAATATATTAGACACTAGACTTCAACTTCTTTCTAACTCCAAGACTTACAGGCTCTCTATTAACTATATCATACTCCCCCCCCCCACTACTTCATAAATATACTTGGTGCTTACTAAATGCTTATGTTGAATTTGATGCTATCCTTTTTTCCATTGAAGAATGTCTGCCTGGAACTACCATTTCAGGAAAGACTCAGGCCATCCATGGCCAAATCTTTCCAATTTATGCTCCTGACTCCCCAGACTTGTTTGCCTTACTCTCCTCCCCTTCATACCCCTTTTAGGAGGAGAAAGAAATAAACATTTATTAAGCACCATACATAAACATTTTTTATAAATATCTCATTTGATCATCACAAGGTAGGTAGTAGTATTTTCTCCATTTTATATAGTAGGAAACTGAGGCAAACAGAGATTACATGATGGGTCTGAAGATGATTTGAAAACAGATCATTCTGACTCCAGGCCCAGGGCTTTAAACATTTTATCATTTACTCTTTATCCATTTACTCTCATTAGAATGAAAACTCCCAGGGTCTCTCCATCTTCATTCCCTGGATTATATATTTGGATTCCTAGGGTTTAGCACTTTGTCCAGCACATTTTAAAGGCTTAATAAATGCTTTGTCTCTCTATCTCTGTCATGGAAGGCAAATTGGAGAAATGTGCCTTGGAAATGAAATACTAACAATCTGAAAGGAAGTCCATAGTCTAACCCTGTTATGTTACAGCCAACATTTGTATCAATGACTTGGATAAGGACACAAATGGCCTACTCATCAAATATGCAAATGACAAAAAAATTAGTAAGGACTGCAGCAGATTGGATAACAGAAACAGGATCCATAACATCCTTCACAAATAGAAGGATGGACAGGGAGAATATGATGGAGTGATTTATTTTCAAGCTAGGTGCTAGTGGACAGTATTTGGACCCTGACCTCTCAGTCCCTACTGGGCTTTACAAGATAACAAAAGTGGTCCCAAAGAATATGAAGTCTGGAAGAACAAACTAATTCCATAGTGAAAAAATCCATGCTGAAGGAGCCATGATGAATGAAGGGATGTCTTGAGGGGAGGAGGAACACAGGGAAAAGGGAAATGAAGCTACCAAAAAAAAATCAAATGATATCATTATCCAAAGAAGACAATTGAGAGAACATCAATAACTATCTGCCCATATATATGTCAACTTTCTCATCTTTATAAAATCTTTATGAGAATGATCTCCATGCAAACTACAAAAAAATGGCATGTACTGGCAGCGGCAATCACACTATGAGATGGTTTCACTGTGTGTAAATGTTTTCAGGCAATGTACTTTGTCAGGGAGTTGTGTGTTTGTTAGGAAGTGGCTATTGTATCAAACCCAGAACTTATTGACAAATTATAAAGTAAAAAAGAAAAATGTTAGATAGTAATGAAGGAGGAGAGAGATAGAGACAGTGAGGGAGGAGAGATATGGAGAGAGATTGAGAAAGGAGAGAAACAGAGATAGAGACAAGAAGACAGAGCAAAACAGAGAGATGGAGGGAGATGAGAGAAAAGAGGTAGTGATTGAGAGGAGAGAGAGAGAAGTACAGGGAGATGGAGGGAGGAGAAAGAGAGAGGGAGAGAGAGGAGAGAGGAGAGAATGAGCTGGCTGGTTGGTTGGTGTCTTTCCTGTGTGCCTAAAATGATATCACTATATCACTATGTTGGGGTGAAGGTACAGTGTGCCTAAATGTACCTTATCAGACCAATACAACCTTAGAAGGCTCTATCACAGGTCTGGTATAAATAGTCCACATGAATATTTGAAGTGGAGAGTCTCTAAATTTGCACATATATCTTGTCTCAATCACAATTAATTAATCACTTATTTATTATTATTTCTCTTGAATGGCACTGTGTGTGATATAAATGTTATAATTATCTAGAATGAAAATATAAGATGAGAACAGATGGACTTCTGTAAAGAATTCTTTAGAGTGGACTACATCTTTACAGTTCCCCAATTGACCAATGGTGCAGAGAACCAGGTCTCACCATTTTCTTGTTTATTAATCACCCAAAATCCTTTAACTTCATGAGGTAAAATGTGGTCTTGGGGGCTCTCCTTCTATATCTCTGCATATGTTAAAATCATCCAGGATATCTTCATGAATTTGATCATAGAAGTAACCATTCTTCCAATTATCAACATCAAGTAGGCAGAGAACAGAGAATTGTATGCTTGCCAGAATCACGGAAGATGTCTTGTGCAAGGTCTCAGTAGAATCAGGATTCCCTATAGATGTTGAGGTGCTTTTGTTTGTAGAAGTCATTTGTAACAAGCAAGAAAACACTAACGTTTCCCTCAATGACATACATGTTATTCAAGAGATTGACTTCACAATCTACATGGGGAAAACAAAATGGATGAAAAATGTTTCTTGTCTAGACATACAACTAAGTGGTCAGTCCAAGTCAATTAGTAACATGCATTTACAATGTGGCAGGTACTGTGCTAAGAGCTCAGGATGGAAAGAAGGCAAAAATTAGATCCCCGCCTGCAGGAAACTTTCATTCTAAAGGAAAAGACAAAAACAGTCCATACAAAACATATACAGTGTAAATGAAAAGGCAATCTTTGCGGGAGGAACAAAGCAGCAACTAGGAAGGGTCTGCTGCAGAAAGTAGGATTTGGACTGAGTCCTGAAAAGAATCCGGGAGGTGGGGGACAGCCAGTACAAAGGTACGCAACGGAGAAATGGAATTTCTATGTGAGGGACAGTAAATAGGTCAGTGTGACTGGATTGGGGAATTTGCGGAGGGGAATAATGTGTGGGAAGAATGGAAAGGTGGGAAGGGACAAGGTTTAGATGCCCATATTTGATCCTGAAGGCAGTGGAAAGGAAATGGAGTTTCTTAGGGAGGTGGAGGAGGAGGGAGAGGGTGACGTGGTCAAATCCTCATTTTAGGTCAATGACTTTGACAGCTGTGTGGAGGATGGGTTGGAATGGGGAGAGACTTGAGGCAGGAAGGCCAATTATTGCTATCATCCAGACAGGAAGAAGTAATGAGCGTTTAGATAAGGGTGGTTGGTATCTATTAGTGGAGAGAAGGGGACATATACAAGAGATAATTGTGACAGTAAAAATGACAAGATTTGGCAAAAGGTTGAATCTGTGGAGTGAATGAGAGATGACATCAAGTTTTTAACCTGGGCAAACAGAAGGTTGGCGTTGCCCTTGACAGTAAGAGAAAAATTTGGGAGGAAATGTGTCTGTTTTGGACATGTTGAATTTTAAGATGCTTAAAGGGCATTTAATCTGCTATTTCCAAAAGATAATTAATGATGCAGGACTCAGGGGAGAGATGGACTGGATGTAGAGATACTGTCCATCGAATTAGTTCATCCATTTGGGGAAAGATACTAGAGCTGAACTACCAAGAGATGAATGGGAGGAAGACAGGGCCAGAGAACCTTTGGGAAATTGAACAGAGTTTCCAGATCATCCCCCTGGTGCCTCTCTAACATAAAGGTTTTCCTGGTAATGCTACAGATTCGAAAACCAAAGTGACCAGTGATCTCACCCTCAACCCCAATTTTTTCAGGCCCATAATACAGGGCCCTGGCTCATGGTTCATGTTCAAGTGAACTTAGGGTCGGCGATGATGAGAGTATATGACTATATAGTAGCCAGCGCCGTTCATGTGATCTGAACGTTCAGAAGGAGGAACCGCACAGTTCCTCAACGTTCCGCCCTAGTCTGCAGAGGGAATGCTGACAAACGTGTGGATCTGGAGGCAGGGGACCAGTGGGGCTTTGGGATTTAAACGACATCATTTGAAGGTCAAGCAATCAGAATCCTTTAAGGGGCAAGAGAAGGCTTGGGTGGGGACGGGAAACATCATAGCTGTCTTTGGGCATTTGGAGTGTTGATCTGGGCAAGGGGATGACCAGACTTGTTTTGGTTAATCCTGGAGGAGGGAATCAAACATCGACAAGCATTTATTAGATGCTTTCAGTGTTCCAGGCATTATGCCAGGTGATGAAGGTGCAAAGACAAAAATGAAATCATTCCTGCCTTCAGGGAGGCTATATTACTTAACGTGTGTGTGTTTGTCCTTTGTTTTTTGAAGACTAATGACAATATAATTTTAAATGATGTCTTGACTGTGAATTGGATTTAAGGGAGGCAGTGACACAAAGCCATCAGCCTCACTCTGCTAAAGTTATCCAAGTCCAGTGACAAGACAGAAGTCAACCTGACTGGGTGGCCACCCTCTGACTCACTGATGGGTTTGAGACTTGTCTGTTCCCCAAAGCTCATTTGCTGAGATGGTTTTATCTGCTCTTGCAACCACTTGGCGGGTGACAGGTGGACACCAAAGGTGAAGGAGCTGCCCTGGAAAAAAGCCCCACCAGAGGGGCTCGTTCTCCCCAAACGCTCTCACAGCTAAGGAACAGAGTGCTGGGCCTGAGTCAGGAAGACCCGAGTTAAAGTGTGACCTCAGATACTCATTAGCTGTGACCTTGGAAGTCACTTATTCTTGTTCACCTCAGTGTCCTCATCTGTAAAATGAGCCAGCGAAGAAAATAGAAATCCGCTTAAGTATCTTTGTCAAGAAAATTCCAAATCAGGTCAGCAAGAGTCAGGCGGGACCAAACAACTGTAAACATATAAGTAGATTCAAAAATAAATGCAATGTTATTTCAGAGGGGAAGGTACCGACAGCTGGGGGAAATCAACTAAGGCGTGCGTCTGAGCTGAACTCTGAAGGGATCTAAGAGGGGTAAGGTGAGGCGGGGACAGCCCGTGCAAAGTCATGGAGGCTGGGTATCGTGTCATGTGTGAAAAGGAGCAAGTTTGGCCAGCAAAATGCACGTCTAATAAACCTGGAAAGGTAAATGGGAGCCAGATTGTGAGGGGCTAACGACAGACAGACTCACCTTGTTCAGGTATAGGTTGGATAGGCAGCTTCTGAGGGTCTGTCCCAAGTCCAACATTGTCTGAGTTAGAGCCTGACTCAGCTGGCTGAGGAGATCTCTATCCCAGAGTGCACTGGGACACAGTGGGAACTGAGAGTCGGGGGCCCTGAGTTCTGAGGTCCTTCCCTTCCTTAGACCCCAACTTGGTAGTTTGTTCAATGATCACCATTTCCAACTGGCCTTCTTGGAGTGGGGGGTAGGTAGGAGAGTGATGCGGTAGTCGGGTAATTAGGAATTGACAGCAATAGAAAAGCAGAGTCCCAGTGAAACATTTTTCCGGGATGGGATTCTGGATTATGGTGGAAGTACAGAAAGGGGAGAACTTGAGCAGATACCTAGAAAGCCCCCCCCCCTCTCTGTAGATAGATATGGAGGGAGACAGATGAATAAGTATACAATAAAGAGAGAGAGAGAGAGAGAGAGAGAGAGAGAGAGAGAGATGGATAGATAGATGTTTGTCTTTGTATTTGACTAAACCATACAAAAATTTATATTTTTTCCTTTTTTCTACAAGGCTGTAGAATTAATATAAACTATATCATTCTCATTTGGTTCCTGCTACCTGAGTGACTTTGAACAAGTGATTTAACCTTCTGGAATAGGGGTTGAACTACAACACTTCTAAGTCCTATCAAATTCAAAATCTGTGATTTTACAGTATTTCGTTTCTTAATTCACATAATGCTTAAAGAGTTGAAAATAAAACTGCTTTATTTAATATATATATATAAAAAAAGAAAGCCCCTCTCTCTCTACGGCCTCTTCATGTGGAGTCAGAGCCTGGTCGGCCTCCTTGGCTCCCACAGTAATAACTCCATGCTGTGAAGCTGCCCTCAGAACAGCCTGGTGTGAGCTCCCTGTGACAACTGCCATCCTCCCATTTCTCAGATAAGAAAACTGCCGTCTGGCTCGGATGGCCTACCCAAAGTCACTCAAGTAGGAGAGAGAAAGCTGGATCCGGAAAAGGAGGAGCACAGTTTCAGCTCTCGGCTCGGCCACTTTCTCATCAGGGTGAGCGGGGCAAACCGCCCCTCATTTCCCTCGGTCTCTGGTCCCTCGCCTACAAAACGGGGCCGGGCTGCAGCAGAAGGCCTCCAGCTTCAGCTGATGGTCCTGCCAAGCCCCTGCATGAAGCCTCTCTCCTGTGCTCAGGATCCAGGTTAAACCGCAGAGTCAGGGAACAGCCGAATTCCCTCCTCGGGAAGAGCGGCAGCAGCTCGAAGCAACTGGTCAGGAAGAAGACAAGACAGGAGACTCCGGCTCGCGCCAGCTTCTGCCTGAGCTGGCCTGGCCCTGCAGTTTGTCTCCTAGGGGGAGGTCGGGCCTTGCGGAAAAATTCTAGCTCTCCTCAGCCCAAAATGTCTAGGAGGAGGTTCTCGCTCGCCCTGGAATCAATAGTGTGAATTCTGTGCCATAAAACTCTGCCAAGGAAAACACTCAGCTCCCTGTGAAGGAGGGCCAGCAGGGCCCCAAACGAAACGTGGCGCCCTAGGTTGGCACACCTGCCCTTGGCCGTATGCTCATGGCACGCGAGCCGGGGGGAGAGACGCCACGGTCGTGTCTGACCGGAGAATAAGAGCCCTGTTCTGCCCTGTTTGGGGGGCTGTCCCAGGGGAGAGAGAGCCGGGCTTGGAACTAGGAAGATCCGTCTCCCTGAGTCCAAATCCGGTCTCAGAGGCTTACTTGCTGTGTGACCCTGCCCAAGTCACTTAACTCTGCCTCAGGTCCCCATCTGGAATAGGGAGAAGGAAATGGCAAAACATTATCTTTTTTTAATTGAAGCTTTTTATTTTCAAAACCTAGGCAAGGATAATTTTTCACCGGTGACCCTTGCAGAACCTTGTGTTCCAATTCCCTCTCCCTTCCCACCACCTCCCCTGGATGGCAGGTAATCCAATACACGTTAAACATAGAAACCATTATCTTTGCCAAGGAAACCCAAATGGGACCACAAAGAGTCAGACAGACTAAACAATAAAGGGAATAAGGACTCAACCACACACAAGTCCAGAATAGGGAAAAGCTTCAGAGCCAAGATTTGAATCCAGGGCCCCCTGTCTCAAAAGCTGGCTTTCCCCTCCCCTGTTGCCCTCACAGTAAGAGTCCCGGGCATAAAACACGATCATTGGCCGCCCGATTGATCATGGGGCTGGCTCTGAGAAATCCATCCTGACTCCTGGGGAAACGGCTCCAAGCTCCTCACTGACAGTTCATCTTCCTAGATGAGATACAGCAATTTGAAAAGCGATTGTGTGCAGAGCACCCTCCCAGCTGGAGGAGACAGGTGATTGATTCTCAGGCTGTCATAACTGTTCGAGGCTGTTCATATCGATGTCAGGGGATCTTAGATCCAAGCTTGAAGGGTCTTTGTAAGTCACCCGGCCCAAAGGCCGCTCGACCCCATTTTACAGATTAGGAAACGGGGCGAGAGAAGTAAAGGACTTCCTGAGGTCACACTGGCAAAATCTGGGATCGGGGTCTGTGTCCTCCCACTTACCAAGTGACGAGGCTGAACCCGATGGCTCCGTGGCCCTTCCAGCTCTGACACTATGACCGAAGCAGGGACGGGGATCCCACAATTCAGCCTGTTTTGCCGCACTCCCTGCAGAAGGCAAACGACCCCAGGAGATGCTAGGGAGCCTCCTCTTCACCTTTTGGGGCAGTAGCCCTCCCGCTCTGGGGGTCCCAGGCCCGGAGGGTTACTGCAGAGTTGTTGCTCCCTGAGCCTGGCTGGCAGCGGGGGCAGAAGGAAAGATGGAAGCCAACACAAATGGGCCCATCACCAATGGAGAGGAAGAGAAACTGGTCTCCCAGTGCACAAAGCAGACTTACCTCCTTCTCCCAGCTCTCCCTGCCCGGGCTTCTGACACATCTGCTGCCCAATTACCCAGCTGAGCTCCGTGACCCCTGCAGCCACCTCCCCCCACCCCGCTCACCCTTCAGCCAGCCCAGCCTCGGCCTGGCTCCTCTGCCCGGCCTGCACAGACGAGCCCATGAATAGAACATTAAAGGCAAAACCTTATAAAAGAAAAGGCAGCTTCCTGGGAGAACCGGGCCCAGGAAATGTCAAATGCAGAGCAAGGCTTCCCGCCTGGAAGCCCCTCAGCTCCCTGTCCCCTCCTCAGCCAATCTCCCTGTGAATAAGTGATGCTCACAATACTGCCAACTTCCCCCCAAGGGCCCCCTGAATCTCTTTCTGTGCAAGCCTAGGTAAGGGCCCTCTCACAGTGGTGCTGAGACTGAGAGGGGACACAGAGAGAGACCGAGAGGGGACACGGGAGGAGACTGAGAGGGGACAAGGAAAGAGACCGAGAGGGGACACAGAGAGAGACCGAGAGGGGACACAGGAGGAGACCAAGAGGGGGCAAGGAAGGAGACCGAGAGGGGACAAGGGAGGAGACTGAGAGGGGACACAGAGAGAGACCAAGATGGGACAAGGGAAGAGACTGAAGGGGACAAGGGAGGAGACCGAGAGGGGAAAGGAAGGAGACTGAGAGGGGACACAGGAAGAGACCAAGAAATCTGTGGCAATGATTCTGGTAAGAGAAGGAAGCTTCTACCCCACAATTCAAAGGGAGCTGGTATAATCCTACCCTTATCCAAGTTCCCAGGGGACATCTGCCAACAGTCTGCACATTCCTTTTTCCTGGGTTGGTCACCATCCATTTGGGTGGCGTGGGTCAGGGCTGAGTTGTTTTGTCCTAGGAGCCCCCTTGCCAAAGAATCTCACCAACCCACCCGCCGTGTGGGCAATCCATCGCCCAAACCCGCAGGGTTTTCTTGAGACACGTGGCGTGGATCACACCAATGCACCCACTCCTGGTGCCCACTCACAGCGTGTCTCACCAGCACGCCCACGGCACAAACATCTCCTCTCACGCCAATGGGCTCCCAGTGCTTGGGGCCCGCTCCTGCCAACAAAGGGGGCGACCCTGTGTACATAGCCTAGGTGGCCAGTGTGCCCCCAGGATCCCCCTGCCCAGAGCCCTATTGCTGGCACAGGTGGGTTTCTGCCTCCAAGCACACAATCTTGTGCCAACCGGCTTGCCATGCCAGCACAAGAGACTCCACAGCTACTTTCCTGAGTAAGCTTCACAGGGGCTGTTTGCCGTTTATTATCCAAACCACTCCGAGTGATTAGACAGTAATCATGCCTCATCTTCAGCCAAATTTTATCTGTTAGATCAGAAACATTTTAACCTGAACAAGAGACAAAGAAAATTCTTCTGAGGCAAAAAGCGCCTTTTCCACATGGTTCTAGCCTTTCCCCCTGGACTTCCCGGGATATCACTTTCTTTTTTCTTTCTGTGTGACCCTAGGCAAGTCACCTGACCCTTCTTTGGGGACAATAATACCTTCCAGGGTGTGCCAATCAACCAGGGTGTGATAGTTCTTATAAAGCACTTTACCAGGTGACTGGCACATAGTAGGTACCATAGAAATGCTTTTCCCCCTCCCCCTCTCCCTTGTCCCCCCCAAAAAGATAAAATTGGTCTGTCCCGATGCGGTGATTTCACAAGTTTTTATCACATGCTTGCTGGATAGATCAGAGTGGGTTTACAAAGACTAAAATACATCAGTCCCTGCCTTCAAAGAGCTTAGCTTCCGATAAGAAGCGTCACTTACAAAGATAATCCAAAAGACATAAAAGAAATATAAAGTCAATATAAAGTAGAATTAAAAACTCAGGGAATCAGGGGGAGCCTTATGTAGGAGGCAGCAGCAGAGCTGAGCACTGAGGCAGATGGGGAGCACTCCAGGTACGAGGGAGTGTGGGCAGGGGCCCTCCCAGTCATCCACCCATCCATCCTGTGGGCAGCACACTGTGACAGGGACATCATCCCCTGCCCTTTGGGAGTTTACAGTTAGAACAAGAGCTACTGGAATTCAGGGGCAGCTGGGTGGCTCAGTGGATAGAGCACCCACCCCAAAGTCAGGAAGACCTGAGTTCAAATCCGGTCTCAGACACTTCCCAGCTGTGTGACCCTGGGCAAGTCACTTAACCCCAATTGCCTCATTTATAAATAAATAGAACTACATTTTGGCAGGCAGTTCCAAGGCCAGTTCCTTCTTAGCTTCCTAGCTTCAGAATCCACCAGGGGCTGGAGCACAGTTGGGTTCTCCAAGCTGGAAAGTAGGTAAAGCTATGTTCTATAACCAGTTTATATTGGAGGGTCAAGTCCTTGGGGATGGGTGGGAGAGTGAAGGACCCCAGAACTAGAGCTAGAAGAAGCCTCAGAGAACATCTCACAGAACCCTCTTATTTTAGGAAGGGGGCCTAGAGAAGAAAACATCTGCCTAAGGTCACCTAGAGAGTAAGCAGGATTTGAACCCGGTCCTCTGACCCTGGGGAGCCAGTGCCCTTTCTGCTGTTCTCTGAATCCCATCTGGCTCTGGACAATAGTGACCCAGAATTGTATGCCCCATATAAACCGCTCAGGTCTCCTGGGGTAAAGGTCATTGACCTCTATCCCCAAAGCTTCCATCCTATCTGAAAGCCCTGAGACACCCCAGGGAGGAATGATTCAGGACTGGAGGCTCAGGAGAGAGCAATGAGAAAAAGCCGGGCTTCCTCTCTGTCTCTGGCACAGCCAAGCACAAAGCCAAGCACAGGTAGGTCACTGGCCTCTGGGCAGCCAAGTGCTCATTAGCAGAAAAGCTACTTTGGTCAAGGACAGCAGAGGAAAACATAGGCAGGGGGCACGAACACACCATCACTGCCCTTTGAGGCCCCTGAGATCTGGGCTTCTGCAGGACATGGCAGAGACCTTTCTGCTCCCCCAAAACCAGGACAGACCACAGGCAGAGGGACTGGGAGGGCGGACACCCAGAGACAATATGGCAGCAACGGAGGAAGCAGCCAACACCAGGGCAGCATCGTGGGTAACTGCCCTGCAATAGCAGAAGGGAGGGAAGTCAAGCACCTAGCATCCACCTCTACATGGTGGATGTAGTATAAGTGCTTATGGAAGAAGGAAGGACAGTTGGGGCTTGGGAGTGGGAGTGGGGAGGAAGAAATGGAGGGAGGGAAGGGAGAGGAAAGAAAGGAGGGGGGAAGAAGGAAGGGAAGGAGGAGGGAGAAAGAGAAGGAAAGGAGGAAAGAAGGGTGGGAGAAATGGAGGAAGGAAAGAGGGAAGGAAGGAGGAAAGAAAGGAAAAAAGGAAATAAGGGAGGGAGGGAGGAAAGGAGGAAAGAGGGAAGGAAGAGAGGGAAGGAAAGGAGAGAGGAAAGATTCAAACAATTCAGGACTCTAACTGTCAAATGTCATTTTAACAAGACAGATTGGCAGGAGAGGAGAGGTAGACACAGAGAAACATCACTAGCTCTTAGCAATTGAGCAGAGAAGGGTTCTGCTCCTCCCCCCTTGTCTTGATTGCTTTATTATCCCTGTTAATTCTTTCCTGGGTATCTTTCTCCTTTAGAAAACAGGGAATGCCAACACTGAGATTTGGAGATGTCGGTGGGAAGCATGGATCTGTGACTGGGCTAAAATGGAGAACAGTGACCTGGCCACGGTTGCCATGGAGGTTCCAGTTCAGAGATACTGCCTGGAGTTCTTGCCCAATCCCCCCTCATCTCTCTCTACCCACCCCCATCAGTGGAATAGAACAGCCACTTGTCATCCTCCCTGACTTTCTGTGCCCAAAGGATTCAGAGCCACCTTACAGTCTCCCCAAGGTGGTTGGGGCAAGGCTGGCAATCACTTGGGCACCGTGGACACTAAGTGAATTGTCTGCCCATCTGAATCGTGATTCTGGAGACCCTTCCAGCTGGTACCTTGCCCTGGCAGAAGCCTCAATGCAAGCACCCCCTTTGCTTTTTCCCTTCTCCTATCTCGGGGAGCCCTTGGCATGGCACTGTGTGACCCACTTACTCCCTCACCATCCCTCCCTCTGCACCTTCTCAGCCCATGTAAGTCCCTGATTTCCCTGTCGAGCTCCTCCTTAGGACATGGATATTTCTGGGAAACATCCTTTCCTTCCACATCAAGGTCTGTCCTAACATCCCAGGAGTCTGTGTTCCCTCTCACTGCCCACCAGGGACCACAGCAGGGATGGACACCGATCCTGACACCCTGAGCACCTCTCATTCCTTCCCCTTTCTGACTTCATCAAGGAAGCTTCCACCTTCATCTACAACTATGGCCACAGCAGGTGTGGCCCCTCCATTTTGAGCCTCGGGGTCCATTACCCACCCACTGAAGATCTCCATTGCAAGGTCTAAGAGCTGCAGGTCCCTTCCATCCCTGGCTCCCCGCCCCTTCCCTGTCCTATAGCAACCTCCAGATCTGGACGGTGAGCTCACCCCGATACCACTGAAAGCATCTCTTGGCAATCATTTCCATTTCCATTTCATTTCTGTGTCTGATTTTGCTCTCTCACTCTGGCTGGATGGCCAGGGTTCCTTTGCTTGGTGAAATCTGATCTGGGCTAGTATGTAAAATCTACTATGTCACAGGGACATTGGGCCAGAAGGCTGGCTCTCCCATGCAGGCAAGGCCTTGGGCTTCCTCAGTGTTCCCAAGACTTGGGGTGTTAGAGCCCAGAGCACCTTCTCAGTTAGGGTAGACCACAGACCCTCAGCTCTTGCTAGGTGGTCTCTGTGACTTGTCATGATTTAGAAAAGAAGGCCAGGTCCTAGTGGTGAGCTTAGCAAGAATGGTTCTTGTACAAGGACAAACTTAGGGCATTACCCATTAACTATTATCTTCAAAAAGCCAGAAGACCATTTTTAGATCTTGGAGGAGAATTTAGAGGAAGACCCTATGGAGAAATTCTGAAAATTCAGCCTCTGACAAATGGCCCTGTGTGAGCAGAAGTATAAGATTTCAAAGTCCAGAGGCACGTGGTGTGGTGGGGAGTTGCTGGGCCTGCAGCCAGGAAGCCTTGGGTAAAGGTAGTTGAGTGGTGAGGTAGGTAGAGACTGCACTTCAGATCTGAGTTCAAAAACTCCAGACACTTTCTATTGCTGTCACCTTGGGCACTTACCCTTTTTCAGCCTCAGTTTCCTGAACTGTAAAATGGGGATAATAAAATGACCTACTTCCCACAGTTGTTATGAAGACCAAATGAGATACTATGTGTACAAGTGCTTCACAAGCCTTAAAATGTTATAAAAATGTAGCTACCATTATTATACAAATACTTCCTTTTATACTGTGTGAAGCAGTGGGCAGATCACTTAACACCTCTGAGTGTCACTTTCTTTATATAATAAAGAGTTGGACTAGGTCATCCCTGAAGTCTCCTTCAAATCTAGAGCTATGTTCCTATGAGCCTGGGTCATTTCAGCTTCCTGGTCCTCAGTATCCTCATCTGTAAAAATGAGAGGTTAGACTAAATGGTCTCCAAGGTCCCTTTCAATTCTAAAGGAGATAGGTAGATAAATAGATAAGATAGATAGATAGATGGATGGATGAATGGATGGATGGATGGATGTACAGAAAGACAGATGGATGGATGGATGGATAGATAGATAATGGATGAATAGAGAGATAAATAGATGGATGGATGGATGGATGTACAGAAAGACAGATGGATGGATGGATGGGTAGATACACAGATAATGAATGGAGAGATAAATAGATGGATGGATGGATATAAAAATGGATAGACAGATATAGATAAATGGATAGATATGTATATGTATATATATATATGTATAAGTGCCATGTATCTATATAAATGTTACATGTGTATATACCAACTCTTGCACACACACACACACACACACACACACACACACACACACAGCCCACAAGGGGAACACTTCCCTGCAAGCCTTCACAACCATCCTTTCTTTTATTCAGGCCACAGGAGAGAACATTCATGCAGCATATGCTTCCCCCTATCCAGCACCCCTTCTTCCTTCCCTCTCTGGCAGGATTTTCAGCGTTCTCTCTCCAGTCCCTCTTCTCCGTGTTCCTTCTGGAACACAGCCCTGCAGAAACCCCAGAATGACCTAGAACATTGCACTCGGGCTCAGGGATCGAAGGCCCTTCTAGGAGCTGCCAAGAATCCATTACTGAATAATTCCTGGATTGGGGAAAGGGATCGAATGAAGTCTTTCCCCTCCAAGAGAGATTGGGTTGAAAATCTTCAGGTGCTCGGTCCCTGAAAGGAAGCCAGCTGATTCCCTGGAGAATCTTCCTCTCTCTCCCATCTGAAGAGTGTTCAGCTCTCTAGCTACGGCCTTATAAGCCCAGTATCACTGCACCAAACAGCAAAGCTCTTCTGAGGCTCATGGCAGCTCTCCTCCCAGCCTTTTCCCTCCTCTCTCTGGTTTAAGTTTTCCAGGTTTTTAAGGTGTCCACTCATGGTCAACCCAAGGAGAGTCCCAGAAAGCTCCCAGCACAAATAGGTGCTTACTTGATGCTTGATTAATAGTGCATGCTCCCTGGTGGCCTGCCTAGGGAAACCCTGGAGACTGGGGCCACCCCAACTGTTTGCCAGTCCCAAGGCTCACTGGTTCCTTGGTCCCCAAAGGATGGCGGTCCATTTGGGCTGCCATGTCAGACCATCTGGCTGTGGAAACTAAGGCATCTTGCAGGATGGTAGGCCTTAATCTAGCTGCTCACTGAATTATTCAGAGATGGCATTAACTTATAAATGAGTGTGTTTGACTGATTTTGTGGTTGGTGGACAGATAAATCCTAATGAAAGACAGCTACAAGATTTTAAATTATTAATTAGGCTACCACTTAACAAAGCCTATTTGGCACTCTATTTCCTTGCTTAACAAGACAAAAAACTTTAGGGAAAGGCTCTAAATGAGCCTAGAGGCTGTTGATTTGCATCCTGTTTTTCCAGGGCTCTAAAAATGAAATCCATAGATACCGACTTGAAACAAGCTCCCTTTGGTGGAACATCCCATCTTTCCTCCTTCCTGAAGGTTGCCCAGTGACTTCCCTGCCTTTGCCTCTCCCTTTTTCTCATCTTTGACCAGATCATTGCTTTTTATATCCCCAGCACTGCTAGGCTAAGGCAGGGGATGGAAACCAGGGCAGCTGCTGCTGTGTGCAGCCCGAGCATTGTCAGCAGCTCTAACCCGCCTGGGATGCTGGGCTGCTTCTGCCTGCTGACGGTGGGGGCTGGTCTGGGGCCTGGTCCACCCCAGGCAGGGTTGGAGGGGGGAGTGGAGAGTCTCTGTTTCCCCCTGATTGGGAATGCTAAGCCCCTGGCATCACAGGCTTATTTGGACTCTTAAGCTGAGCTTGAGTGCCGGGGAGATCAAAGAGATAAGACTGCCAGCCCAAGGCCCCCCTGGCAGCCATCTTCCCCAAATAACCACTGGAGCACATGTCCTTCCATTTTCCTTCAGGTTGAAAGCAGGCCGCTACCCAGTCGGAGCAAGCTTCCTCAGTGGGACCCCTTCCATTATGGGAAGGATTCTGGATTCTCCATTGGCTTTCAAGGCTGTCCACATTGCCCTCCCTACTCCCAGCGCTCCCCAAATCCTTCGCCAGCATATTCTCCAAGTCCCAGCTTTGGCTAGGCTAATAATAATAGCATCTCCCATTGGTACAGTTCTCCATGATTACAAGGAGGGGCAGTGTAGTGTAATGAATAGGTATGTGCTGGATTCAGGAAGATCTCAGCTGGAATCCTGCTCTGATACTTACTAATTGGCTGACCATGAGCAAAACACTGGATCACTCCAGGTCTAGGGCAATATTCTTTTTTTGTTGTTGTTGTTAGAAATCCAACATTATAGCTATCTAGTTTAAATTCACTAATTTCAATGCATCCGGCACTAGCTTACAAAGTGGCTTTCATTTGCTGTAGTGAATTGATAGCTTCTAGGCTTTGCAGTCATGAAGACTTAAGTGGAGTCCTGCTTCTGAAACATACTGGCTAGATGTTCTTGGATAAGTCATTTCTAGTTGCCCTAGGCAATTAAGTCTCTAAGAGTTACAGAAAAGGGGATGGCTAGGTGATGTAATGGATATAGTACAAGCTCTGGAGTCAGGAGGCTCTGAGTTCAAATCCAGCCTCAGACACTTAATACTTCCTAGCTGTGGGATCTTGGGCAAGTCACCACTCCAATTGCCTCAAAAAAATAAAAATTACAGAAAACTCACCCATTTGGTATCCTTAGAAGGAATTTCTCTGCTGGATATTCCCACACACAGATAAAATGACAAACTCTGATCACCCTACCCCTCAAAAAAACCAATGAAGAGAACAATATTATAGACTAGCTGGGGCTCTGGTGCATAATGCAAATCACAGGTTCTTTATATACAGTTGCAAAGGATTTTGGATACAATCTCAAATTTGCCACAACAAAGCTTTCTGCCCAATATGAGGTCCCATGACTAGTAGCCAGGACTTAAGCCAGATCTTCTTACACTAAGAGTGTGGTGCTTTCCATAACACCAGTTTTGGGGGGTTGGGGGTGGGTATATATATATATATATATATATATATATATATATATGTATATATATATATGTGTGTGTGTGTGTGTGTGTGTGTGTGTATTTATTTATTTATTTATTTATTTTTATTTCTAGAGACCTGGTAGACACAACCTGTTAAGAATCAGTAGAGCATCTGCCATTGTTGCTGGTATCTACTTGGGCCTTTTTGGTTTGGTCTCTGCTAAAACATCTGCCCATATCTGCAAGCAGGACATTCTAATGGTGTTCTCCCTTTATTTTGACCCTCTATAGTTACCATAGTTTGGGGTGGGGGAGGTGGCTAGGATCCACTTAGGTGATCTGGGCTGTATTCCACAGCAGGGCCAAATCCTCTAGTTAAAAGATAGAGAAATGCTGGCAAAAATGATATCTTTCAAGATAATACCCCTCCAGTGGCATCAAGGACCACCACCTAATTTATGGGCTTTTCTATTTTCAGAGTGAAGAGAGTTAATTTTGGCACCAGAAATTCTGAGTTCAAGTCCCAAATCCCATGACCTGCCTTCTCTGAACTGATCCCTCATTTGTAAAATGGGGATATTTATCCTGAGCTTACCTACCATCCACAGTTGGTAAGTGTCATTTATGACCTTTAAAGTGACAGTAGTCACTTTAATTTAATTTAATTTAATTTAGTAGTAATAGTAGTAGTAGTTTTACTATTGATATTCTCATGGGTGAGCCCAGGCATCAATGGGTCAAACTTCGAATCTAATATGCAAAGAAGGAAAATAGGCAATCCCAAGAACATGTGACTGGCCAGTTCTTGAGAAGGGTAGGTGTGTCCCTCCCCAAGAAAAGGCTCCCAGAAGGCTTGGTTCCCAGTCAGGAGCCGGAGCTCTATCTTTCTCTCGGAGAAGTAAGAGAAAAATACAGTCCGAGGGAGTGCATGATTTATCTTTATGCACCTAAGTCATATAAATATAGCACGTGGACTGCTTTCAATGGTTCATTTTTAACTGTGAGCTGTCAAAAGACCCGTAACTGAAAAGAAAGTGATCTCCGTCAGTTCATCTCCACTACTGCCACCCCCTAGAAACCTGCAGACATGGAAGTCTCTGGGAAGGGAAACCACAAGGATCTCTGTTATTCTGTCTGCTGCAGGCCCAGACCGGGGGTCGTGAGCCTGTCATTCTGTCTGTTACAAACAATGTCTGATATCAAAGGATCTGGGACTCTACTATGTATGAGATCTTAGCTACTCAGCCTCTCCCAGCCTCATCTACAAAATGGGACCAATAATATTTGCACTCCTAGCCTCACAGGCCAGGGGAGAAATTCCAAAACAAACCTCAAAGGGCTGCCTAAATTCGAGTCCTGGATAACCTGAAACCTTCTGTTACAACACCTGACCTGGGATCCTGGACCAGTCCGACTCACAGAATGGACAGAGGAGAAGAGAACTCTGGGATGGTGTACAGAACCTGGGCCTGGGAGCTGAGACTATTCCAACCACAACCCTTAATCAGTGTCTCCTGGGCTTTTCATCCCTGACCCACGTGGAGGACAATAAGCGGGGATCTAGAAAAAGTCACAGAAGTTTGGTCCCTTTTCTGGAGAGCCAAGACAATTTCATTGAACCCCCTAGTGGCTCAGAGACAGGCAAAAAGAGCCTTCAAGTTTCTCAAACCCCCCTTGATCTTTCTCTTTCCCCGCCCCCATGTCCCTAGTCCCTCTTTAATAGGATCAGCCTCCCCCCCCCCAAAAAAAAGCAAAACCAAACAAACCCCTGCTTCTCTCCCCGCATCCCAGGGCCTCTTCTCCCAACCAGAGTTCTCCTTCCTGATCCTGCTGTGAGGTCACAATCCTGTGCTTACGACATCACAGTCTGTTGCCATGGAAACAAGGGCGGATTAAGGCAGGATCCTGCGAGCTCAGGGATCAGGCCCCTCTCTCGCTACCTGAGCCTCCAGACTCAGCCTTTGTCCCAGAGGACCTGGGCTGGATCTGGCGGGCGCCTGGGCCTGCCGGCTTGCTGGAAGGGCTAAGGGAGCGGGCTGCAGGGATGACGCCGAGAACAGGGGAGCCGGGGATGGCTAGGGGCTGGTCCCAGCAGAGCTCCTCCGCACCCAGAAAGCGGAGCAGGGGCGGCGCGGATCGCCAGCCCATGCGGCTCCGGAGGAGCAGCCTCTCTTCCCCGGGGCCCGGGGGACAGCGCCCCGCTCCCGCGTGACGGCCGCCCAGGAGCGCCAGAGCCACGTGGGGGCGCGGTGGGACTTCCCCAGAAGCGGCGCCAACTTTGCCGCGCCTCTCCCGGCTCCTGGACCGGGCTGCCCGGGAGCCAGAGAGGCGGCCCGGAGCTCCGGCCGCCTCCTGCAGGCGTGAGAGCTGCGGGCCAGCTCCCGGCCGCCCTCCCTGGTCAGCTCCCGCCCCTCTTCCCCAGCAAGCTGGCGCGCTCTCGGTTCCATCAGTCGCCACACCCCAGCCCTTCCCCGGCCTCGCGTCGAGGCACACACCCTCAGCTCGCTCCTGCCGGGGCCGGCCCACGGCTCCGGGCTGCAGCAAAGTTTGAGGAGCAAGGGGGACAGCGTAGTCGCTACCCCTTCACCCCTTAGCCCGGGCCCGATTCTGCTCGCCTCCCCCGGGGGAATAAAGTAGGACGGGGATGGGGAGAGGAGGCCAAAGACCAGGCAAACGGCGGGGGGAGGGGGGGAACAGAGGCAGGGGTGGATGGGCCGGGCGGCATCCCGAGAGACCTTCAGAGACTCAGCTTGAGGGGGGCAGCAGCTAGTGCAGCCGAGCCAGGGTTCGAGCACTGCCGCTTGGGCTAAGCGGCTGCAGCTCGCCCTGCGAGATCTAGGCTACAAGGACAGAACTTTGCGGGAATGCCAGTCCCCGAATGACTCCGGCTCCTGCCCCGCTTCGGCCAGCTAGCCCCCAGGAGCCCCCAGTGTTCGCGATCACTAGCTCGGAAGATCTGCCTCCCCGGCCACAAGCCCGGGCTGGTCCTGGGGCTATCCTCCCCCAAGTTCTAGCGGCAGCCAGAGCCTCCCACGTCCAACACTAGCTCGATCTCCCCGGGTTCCCTGACTGCCCCTCGCCGGCGTCCGCCCGCAGCAAACCCATTCCGGCGCGGCGGCGGCGGCGGCGGCAGCGCCAGTGCCCAAGTTCCCCCCGCGGTTCAAACTCACCTTTCGGGAGCATCTTGGCCGCGGGGCCGCCGCTCTGTCAGAGGCCGGAGATGGGGCGGTCCCACGCGGGGTCCAGCTTCAAATCCCTGGGTGTGAGCCGCGGCTAATCCGAGGGCGCGGAGCCGGGGGCGCCCCGGCGACCTGCTCCTGCCCAGCGCCCCGGCTCCGCAGGGGCATCCTGAGTCCCAG
>JAJPUD010003950.1:0-18293 GCA_023553655.1 Myrmecobius fasciatus
TCCAGCTCGGAATTCTGTGATTTGGTATCAGTATTGACTGGGACCAACTTTTTGGGCAAAATATTAGGAGAATACTGTCATTATTAAGTTGGGGCTCAAAGCTGGCAATTCACATTTCATGTTGGGAGATCAAAGAAAGACAGAAGCCAGAGGTGATGGCAAATGGGAAGCACTGGCTCCTCCATCTTGACAATGGAAATGGGGAAGTTGAGTTGGCTCCAGGACCTGAAGAATGAAGAACCATTGGAGGAAGAAGCTCACTATTAGTGCTGGTACATTATCACAGCCTGGGTGAGGGGGGTAATATACCCCAAAGAGCAATGTTAAATTTAAATTTGCTTCAACAATTCTCAACCTTGGCAAGATTGACCTTGGAAAAAGGCCTTCTTGGATACAGAAGAGCTGAAAGACCAACTGAGAGAAGCAGGAGTTGATGGTGCCATCCAAGAGTATCACAGTCTGGGGGTAGAATGGGAAAAGTCTGGGAATATGAATGAAACGACTAAAGTGGATTAGTCTACCACGCCATGACTTCAAGATGCCCTAGACTGTTAGGCACCTTGTAGTTTTTATTATTGGGAAAAAAGGAAGAATGAAATAGAAACATATACATTGTTTTCAGGTTTGCAAAGTGCAAGTATCTCATTTGATTCTTACAACCTAGTGAAGAAAATGCTATTAATAGCCATATTTTACAGATAAAGAAACCGAGGCAGGCAGAATAGAGTTATCCAGGGTCACATAGTGAGTGTCTGCAGCAGGATTCAAATTCATAATTTCATGTCTCCAGTACAAGGAGATGATAGCCTTTATATGCCCAACATATTGATTTTAGGCCCCAAAGAATATTAAGGGAAGCAGTCATGTTTCAATGGTGTAAGGCACATGAACTATCTGACAATGGTATATAGGATCCAATCTGTCAGTCAGCAGGTCCTTGTTAAATAACTGCCCAAGCTTTGGGTCAAACTCTGTGCCGGGCCCTCTGTGAGATGCTGGGGTGCAAAGACAAAAAAAAGTCTTTGCTCTCATGGAGCTCCCATGTTATCAGAATGACTTCATCCTCTCTGGAACACAAAAAAAGTGTGAGATTGGTTGGAGAATATCGGTTTGCTGTGTCAGTGGGCAAGGACAAGTTTTTAAGAACATTGGTCTAATATCTGGGGGGCAGTGTCTCAAGAAGTAAATATAGACCCCGAGTAAAGCTTGGACTGAGTCCAAGAAATCTTTACCAATTAAAGACTTTTCACGGATTTAATGGTTATCACAAATTTATCATTAGGCTGTCACTGCTAAACCTACGATCCGGCAGTTACTTGGAAAGTATGGATGGTGAAGTTCTCCAGGTACTATTTACAAATTACATTATGCTGGCTGCTTCAAGCCCATGGAGGCCTCCTATATGGGATCCATAATTGTTCTCAAGAGTTTAGCGTTACCATCTACAAATGAAATAATAAATGAAGAGTTCCTACTGCTTAAATGATGACATGGCTTCCCTATAGAACTTATCTCTCTATAGAACTTATCTCTCTATCCATCCATTCATTTATCCTCTCTGTCTATCTCTGTCTATCTACCATCTTGTAGTTATATGGAAAGCTATGGATGGAAAGCTGTTGAATGGCTTCTCTATAGAACTTATCTGTCTATCTCTATCCATCTACATATCTGTAAGTATATGTACATTTGTGTAAGTGAGCATATGTGTATTCCACAACATTTATGTGTATATATATGTGTGTTGTATCACCTCTGTTTACCTCAGTTTCCTCATCTGTAAAATGGGGATAATAATAGCATACACATGAGATTTTCTGAGGATAGAGATAATATTTGTTAAAAAGCACTCAGCACAGTGCCTGGTACATAGAAATTGTGTAATGTTAGCTCTTATTACAAATATTAGTGTATGTATCCAAATATACGTTGTAAATGGACCAGAAACTGAGTTCAAAAATGAATAAGAGGAGAGAATAGGCTTGGTTTGGGGAACCCCAACCTGAAGTTTTTCCCTGCAAACAAAGCCTGGAACAAACCAATATTCTTGTAGCGCTATGTGGCTGTAACCATCGTCGGCAGTCTCAGACTCCCCAGAAATCATGGGAAAGCACAAGGTGGCCATGATCAGACTTTATCATACTACAGAGAATTATGCAGAAGTGGAGAGAAAGATGGAAAATAATTTTAGGATCTAGAGAAAAAGAAGAGAACACATTTTGTCCAGAAGTAAGAGTCAGTGATAACCACTGGACACTGCCTGGCTAGTATCCCTGAGGTGTTAAGAGAAGGAAGGAAGGAAATAAACATTTATTAAATATCTACTATGGAGCAGCTAGGTGGCGCAGTGGATAGAGCACCAGCCCTGAAGTCAGGAGGGCCTGAGTTCAAATCTGGCCTCAGATACTTAACATTCCCTAGCTGTGTGACCCTGGGCAAGTCACTTAACCTCAACTGCCTCAGAAAAAAAGCACAAAAAAATCTACTATGTGCTCAGCACTGTGCTTTACAAATGTTATCTCATTTCATCCTCATCTTTACAATATCCTTGGGGGTGGTGTTATCATGCTATGTTAGGCACACAGCTGGCAAGTGTCTGAGTCTGGATTTGAACTCAGAGTCTTGTACACTGGGTGAATCCCTTGCTACAAAATTGTAGGATGACACAGACCTAGCAAAAGGTAAACAGCTTTTCTGGGGTGGGCAAAGTTTCATATATGGAGATGGAGGCCTTGATTGCATGAAGAAAAGAGAATGGTCCAGCTTGGTTGGAGCATCTAGTTTGTGGAAATGGTGAATAATGGATAAGCCTGGAAAAGGTCAGGGGGCACCGGATGGGGGCTGGCTTCAAATTCTAGGCAAAGGAGTACAATATTTACTTGAGAAGTCTCAAGAAAGGGCCATTAAGAATCTGGAAGGATCTGCGGAATAGGAATAGGAACATAGAGTAGAGCTGGGGAGGCCCTGGAAGGTCAGCGGATTCTAGGTCACAGATCTAGAGGGATTTCAGAGCCATCTAGTTCAACCTTCCCATTTTATAGATGAACAAATTAAGGTCTGGAGTGCTAAAGTGACTTGAACAAAATCACACGGCTAAGACTCCAAGTCCAGCACCTCGTGATGGTGTGTTTGCTCTAGTCCTGAGAGCAGAAGGAGGAACAATGGCTGATGTGAGGAAAAACTTGCTAAGAATAAGAACTGGTCCAAAGGAGAATGTGATGCTTTTGGGGGTGAGGGAGTAGGAGATGGCTTCCTCCTCCTAAGACATCTTCAATCGAAGGCTGGATGACCACTTGTTGGTCTATTGCCAAAGGGAAGGAAAGCCTATTAAGAATGGGGATATGGGTCACGAATGGTGAACACTGCAGATGGGTCAGGAAAAAGAAGGTCAGGGGAAAAATCCACTGGATCTGGTGATCAAAAGGTCACTGGTGACCCCCATTTCCACCTATTCTTAAGTATGATGCAATAACAATGTGGAGGAGCAGGTGTGGGAGGAGAATGAGCTCTCAGCTGCAGGATATGGGGTCTGGAATCCTTCAAAGTGCTGAAGCCCATTGGGGGTCCGGGAAGTGATGTTCTTACCTTTGTTTCCAGCTACCCCCACTATCTTCATCATCTCTCATCACTCTCCCCCTGCTCCCCTTTCCACTCCCTTTTTTTTTTTCTATCCTTTTCCATCCTTCCATCATCTTACCATGCCCTAAAGATGGATATTTCCTGAGGACTCTGGCCTTTGTGTCAGGTTTGGGGAAGGAAGATGTACCCTCATTTAGGGAACCATCAGCTGGCCAATTTTAGTCTTCACCCATCTAGTGTGGAAAGGCTCCAGAACCTCAGACTGGCCTCAGATCCAGGCTGTCCCATCCCATTCTCTAGAAAACGAGGGGTTCTTCTTAGAATTGTTCCCCAGCTCTATTCTTCCTCTACTGAGTCCCTGCCATTTTAGGGATTAAACCTTTATATACCCCACACCAGAAGTAAATTCTGTGATAGTCGTATTAAAGAAAATGGCTCGGATTTGGGGCAGGGGGAGGGTCAGAGAAGGTCTCCCAATCTTCCCACCTGGAGCTTGGTCACCATTTCTTCAAACAGTTTCCGGGCTTCGGGGCTCCCAGGTTCTTTGAAGTAATCCACAATTCCAATCTGTACCACGATGGACTTGAGGTTCCGGCAAACACCTAGAAAGGAGCAGGGGGAGAGAAGATGATATGGTTCTTGGCTGGGTACGTGACCAAAAGTTTGATGAGTGGGGGGGATATCTTGCCAAACCTCGCAGATATCAGGAGCTAACCTATACTCTTATAATAATACCCCAAACTCAGAGGCTAAAGGAAGGGCTGGGGATTTTCTATAGGGACCAATGGAGGATTAGCAAATTATGCATTCATTCGTCTTTTCCCCCATCCATTAATCCCTCCAAACATCCATTCATTAATCTGTCCTTCCCTTCATTCATCTACAAATCCACCCACTCATCAATCCCTTCATTCATTAATTCATCCATCTTTTCATTCATTAATCCATCTATCATTCTAGTCATTCATTAATCAACCCAGCCATCCTTCTATTCATAAATACAATCACCCATCCCTTCCTCCATTCATGAATGTGTCCACTCATCTCTTTCCATTCATTCATGAATCTACCTACCCATCCTTACTTCCGCTCATTAATCCATCCCTCCATCTCTCCACTCATTAATCCATCCATTCCTCCATTCATTAATCATTTTACTCCTTTACTCATCCATCCATCCATCCATCCATCCATCCATCCATCCATCCCTCCATTCATTAATCTGTCCATTCACCTGTCAAACACAAAGCACCCTCCATGTGCAAAACACTGAGATATGGAGATAGCAGCTAAGACAGAACCCCAATGAAAACAGAATTTCCCATCAGTCCTAGTCCCCACCGATTTCTTCCTAAGTCCCTCCCAGGCTCACCCCTCGCCCAGTGATTGGCTCTGTTGCCATGTGATTGGCACATGGGCCATGACAGGACAAGCAAGGAACGGGGTGCTGACTAGGAGGGGTGCCCATGGTTTTCCCGGCGACTCACTGTTGAAATGCAGCAGGGCCTTTGGGGTGACCGGGGTGGCCGTGAGCACCAGCATCTCCAAGCCCTTCAGTCCCTCTCTGCACACCTCAGCTGCCACCTCCTGGGTGATCTCTGCCACATGGTCCAGCTCCAGTACTTGAAGTCTCATACAGTTCCGGGCTGGAGGAGGTGGAGAGAAACCGAGGAAAGGTCAGGGTGAGCAGCAGCGCTCCTGGCCGGCTTAGCTTCCCCAGCAAGGGGACACAGTCTGCAGATTTTGCTTGATTCACAGCTTCCCTTCCTTGGCTGAGGCAATCTCCAGCCTCTCAGTGAGAGGCTCCCCTCCTTACTCTCACCCCAGAGCTGGAATAAATGCTCCCGTGGGAAATGAGCCACTCAAATCTCCACAGGCCTTTTCTGGGCTTCTCTTCAATCTTGCCAAGTCCCTCCCTCAGTCCTCATCTCTCTAGCTATAAGGGTCACTCCCTGCTCTGTTTTGGCTCCCGCTCCTTGGTCCCCACAGACCCTCCCTCTCCCCCAAGCTGTGTTCACATTGCCCCAAGCTGGAAGCATGAATCCTGTGGCTTTCAGGGCAGGACCCCCAAGTAAGGCTGCCATGTGCTCTCCCCGAGGCAGGGGACTTACCTAGAGAAGCCAGGCCCTGCACGCCACAGCCCGCTCCTCCTACCCCCAGGGCTCTGAGATGGGGCCAGCAGCGTCCAATCATCTGCAGGCACCGGTTACTGAAGCGTGTGGGCTGCTGGCTAGAAGACAGGGTGGGGGGAGCAAAAGTGGGGGGCAAGAAGGGAGGTCAGAGTAGCCACTGGGAGTGCCCGGGGTCCTCAAGCCTACACTGGGGCCTGCAGCTGGCCCTCCCAGGCCTCCTCTTTCAGAAAGGCTTCCCAGATCTCTCGGTCCCTCGGTGCCTCCCCATGATGCTCCACTGGCTGCTTCTCCTTCAGTCTCTGTTCCACAGTGCATCAGTAATCCCACACAGTACAATCCAGAGTTCACTTGCTTTTGAATCAATGAACAGACCCAGAGAAGGGACTCTCCAGCGGCCCAAGTGTGGCTGCCCCAACGTACGGAGCCAAGACTTGGCGTTTATGTTCTGTGCCCCAGCTTCCTGCTCTCCCCCCTGTTTCTGAGGACCTCACCTCAGGGCTGTCTGGATCTGCTGCCCAACCCCCAGCAGCCCCTGGCCCCACTCACCAGGGGTGAAGAGGGGCCACTTGCAGAGAGATGATCTCCCTACAGCCAGCCCCCAGAGCCCAAATGACCTCGTGGCCAACAGGATCTGTCGCACTCCTGGTGGGAAGAGAAGGAGAGTGAGGGGCCAAAGGGGGCCCACAGCCAAGGCTGACTTCACCCAACCCTTCCACCTGGCTCCCCTTGGAGGCTGCCGAGGGCATGAAGGTTTTCTCTTTTTGAATTATCACTCCGATTTTTGGTTTTTTTTTTTCACTTTCATTTACAAATATATCCCTTCCTTCTCCCCACTGTAACTCAGAATAGAAAAAAATTAAAAAGGTAACTCAGTAAACTATATTCCACATCCATAGTTCCCCACCTCTGCCAAGAAGGGAGGAGGCAAGGTTGTGTGTGTGTGTATGTGTGTGTGTGTGTGAAAATTTTCTTTTTTGTTTGTTTGGGCTTTTTGTTGTTGTTGTTGGTGTTGTTGTTGAGGCAATTGGGGTTAAGTGACTTGCCTAAGGTCACACAGCCAGGAAGTGTTAAGTGTCTGAGGCCATATTTGAACTCAGGCCTCCTGACTTCAGGGCTGGTGCTCTATCCACTGCACTACCTAGCTGCCCCCATGGGTGAAAATTTTCAAAGGGCTTTCCTCATCGCAATCCTATGAAGAAAGCTGTCCAAGTATCGTCATTTCCATTTCACAGACTCACAAACTGAAGCCCAGAAGGACTAAGCCACCTTCCCAGGGTGGCTCCTGCCTCTGAACCCATTGCCTCTCCCTGTACCACTGAGGTAACTGGAGTACATCGGCGGTCAACTCAGATCAGGGAGCAGAGAATGATCTTTAGGGCAGAGTTCTGGTGGCAGTAGAAAGATTCAGGGGTGAAACATCCTCTTCTGCCTCCTGGGACCTCAGCTGTTGTTGCCACCCCGGGCACTCAGACCCACCTGTAGGTGACCGCTTGCAGGGCCCGGCAGTAGCAGCTGGCCAGCCAGAGAGAGCGGTCCGTGAGGACGTTGGGGCAGTGGGAGATGCGCAGGATCAACAGGTTCCCGCCGGCAGCTTTGAGTAAGGACTCCAGCCCTGCTTCCAGGCACCCCCTGGGAACAGTAACCGGGGGTCAGGAGGCCACCCACTAGTGTCCTGACACCAATCCCACTGTCTGGTCCAACAAGTATTCATTAAGTTTCTATGATGTGTGAGGTACTGGAAATACAAGGACCAAAAAAAAAAGCAATTCCTACCCTCAAGGAGCTTACATTCAATAGGAAGGAAATTAGAGGCTCACGGATTTTGGATTGGAGGGGACCCTAAAGATCAGCTAGCCTGACCACCCCATATTCGAGATGGGCAAACCAAGGCTCAGAGATGTGAAGGAGATAATATGAAAAGGATGCTGGGCCTGGCTGCTCTGGCAGACACTACCTATGTGACTTTCATGGTTTCTTCATTTCTAATGGTAATAACCAGAATTCATCTAGTGCTTAGGTTTATAAAGCACTTTACATATGTTACCTCATTTGGTCTCCCCCAGATTCTGTCAAGTGGGTGCCATTATTATCCCCATTCTTCAGATGAAGAAACTGAGACTGAGAACTTAAGTAACTTGCTTAGGGTCACACAGCCAGTGAGATTTGAACTCGGGTCTTTTTATCTCCCATATTCTATTCTCCCAGTAGAATGTGAGAGTAGTGATACATTTTTGTCTTTGTATACTTAGCACAGTTCCTAGCACACACTAAGTGCTTAATAAATGCTCTGTTGGATTAGGTAGAATATGTGGTTTCCCCCCCAAATTCCACCATTATTTGAATGACCACCGTGTGTCTGACCTCTCCCTTTAGGCCCTGCCCAGAGCCCTCGTCTGCTGCCAGTGCTGGATCCACCCCCAAACCCTCCTGCTCACCCACCTGGTGCTCCTCAGGTACTCCTCCTTGCCCTCCTTCTTTCCCCGCTGCCGGGGCTTCAGGTTCTGCAGCGTCAGTGAATGTGTCTGGGTGCACCACTGGGATAACATCGCCAGGAACTGGGGGGTAGAAGGAGAGTCCCATATTAGGGTCCCAGGTCCTGAACATACCTGCCACCAAGGCTAATGGGAAATTGAAGGCAGAGAAAGGTGGGAAATCCCATCTATTCCCAAATACTGATTAAGCACCTACTATGTGTTCAGACCTGAGCTTAGGAAGAACTTTTCAACTCCAAGGTCTACTTGGAGAGAGAAGTCTTCCTTCCATACAGGAGATGGAGAATAATAGAGAATGTGTGAAGAAACACACTATCAGCTGGGCAGTCTGGGAGGATGGAGAAAGCAGAGACAGGAGAGGTCAGGAGCAGGTTGAGGAAGCAGTGGGAATTGTGCTGGGCTTCCAAGAACAGGTAAAAAGTTTTTAATTTTTTTTCAATTTTCTTAATTTCTTTTGTTTTTATGATATCTAGACTTCCCACTGTTTCCTTCTCTCTTCCAGAGGGAACTATGGCCAAAGCATTTATTAATCACTTACTCTGCACTGAACACTATAATTATGATTTGATCCTTTCAACAACCTTGGAAGATAGGTGCTGTTATCATCCCCATTTTACAGAAGGGTAAACTGAGGTAGATAAGTCATTAAATGACTCATCTAGAGTCACATAGCCAGAAAGTACCTGAGGTTGAATTTAAACTCAGGTCTTCCTGACTCCTGTTGCTCTGTCCACCATCCCATTTACTTGTAGAGATCCATTTCTCATGACAAAGAATTTTCAAAAAGAAAAAAAAAACATTCAAACTAATATTCCATTAAAAAAGTCTGGGGTCATCTGTAGCCTTCCCCACCCATAATGCCCCTGCTTTGCAATAAAGTGAGATAAGCTAACTTTTCTTTTTGTCTTTGAGGTCAAGCTTAGTCATTATGATTTAACAACATCTAGTCTTTTTTTTTTTTTTTTTGCCGAGGCAATTGGGGTTAAGTGACTTGCCCAGGGTCACACAGCTAGGAAATGTTAAGTGTCTTGAGGCCAGATTTGAACTCAGGTGCTTCTGACTTCAGGGCTGGTGCTCTATCCACTGGGCCACCTAGCTCACAACATTTAGTTTTAACTCATCTGTGTTACTGAAAGTCATTTGCCTCTGTAGCTCTGCTGCCTTAACCCATCATCAGTTCCTATAAGTCCTCCCATTGTTCTCTGTCTTCATCACAAGTATCCTTTCTTACAGGGCAGTAACAGTCCCTCCCATTCGTGGACCACAATGTATCCAGGCCCTCCCCAGTTGATGGATGTCTACTTTGTTTCCACTCCTTTGCCAATAAGAAAATTGTTGCCATAAATATTCTGATGTGTATCAACACTTCCTTGGAGCAGAATCTCTGGCTCAAAGGAGACTGACTCTTCATCCCTTTCCCAGCACAATTCCAAATTGCTTTCTGGAGTGGCTGGATCTATCTCCCCCAACAGGACTATTTCCAACTTTTCTCTTAACCAATTTGCTGGGTGTGAGTGAGACGTCAGAGCTATATTAATGTGCATTTCCTTATTAATGACTTGGAGCATCCTTTCACGTGCTTGTCCGGAGTCTGTCATTCTTTTTGGAACTGTTTATATCCTTTGACCACTTATCTATTGGAGGATGGCTTCAGAGTTACACATTAATGCTGTTGTTCAAGTTGTTGCAGTTCGTATCTCTATGACTCCATTTGGGGTTTGGGGGGCAAAGATATTAAAGTGGTTTGCCTATTTTTTCCTCCAGATCATTTTATGAATGAGGAAACTGAGGTAAACAGGGTTAAGTGACTTATTTAAGGTCACACAACTAGAAAGTGTCTGAGGGTGGATTTGACCTAATGAAGGTGATTCTTTCTGATTCCAAGCTCAACGCTCTATCTCTTACACCATATATTTATGTTAGTTGTCTATAGAACTATATTGGTGTTAATTGACTAAATGTTTTTCATGGGGCAACTAGGTGGTGTAGTGGATAGAGCCCCTGCCCTGAAGTCAGGAGCACCTGTGTTCAAATCTGGTCTCAGACACTTACCACTTCCTAGCTATTGTGTGACCCGGGCAAGTCACTTAACCCCAATTGCCTCAGCAAACAACCCAAAAAACTCAATATCTTTCATATCACAAACATCTATATATAACTGTGATATCACACTCATATATATATAATATCTATATAACACACATATATCTATATAATATCTACATATCACATATATACAATATCTACATAACTGTGATATCACATATCAAAGATATACAAAGCAGAATTTTTTTTCCTAGTTGACTCCTTCCCTTCTTAGTTGCGTTAATTTTGTTTGTGCCAAAGTTTTTCTCTTTCACGTACAGTGGGAACTTGGCCAATTCCAGCCTATTATTACAGATAATTTGGCTGTATTTGGTTCGTGAATTTTGGTGCAGGCATTATGTCTGCTTTCTGGACCACTAACCATAGGTGAAGAAAAAATCTTTTGATTAGCTGCTGAACTGGAACTGAGAGGAAAGCCAATATCTCCCAAGAAGGCCTCTTTCCTGTTTGGCTGCAATTAAGGGAAGCCATGTTTTAAGCCTCTGGGTGGAGAGAGAGAGAGCTCAGACTTTCATCTTCCCACCTGGGTCTACATGTGGCCCTAACCATGAGCCTCTGTTTTTTGTCTCTGTGTTTAGTTTCTTTTGCTTTTAGTTAGGGGAATATTGGAAAGAGATATGACGTAATGGGCTGTAAAAGGCTGGGAGAGTGGACCTCTACAAGTCTGGGGAAAGGAATACAGGGCAGAATTTGTGACCAGTTGAAGCATCGGTAGCAGGAGTTAAGCCAACTCATTCTGCAAAATGCACATAGCAGCTACTTTAAGTTGGGCCCACTCCTCCTAGGGACTGAGGCAGGAAAGGCTTTAGCGTGCCCCTGGCTCTAGGGAGAAACGCCCTGGAAATTCTCATAAAATATCCCTTTGTCAAAGGGATATCAAATGGTGAAATGACACTGCTTCATGAATCAATGGTGTTTTATAATGAGGAGAACACACTGGAACGGGGGCTCAAGCTGATGTCACTCCATTATCCCTCAAGAGCCCCATTAAACCCCTTGGGGGGTGATTGCCAGCCTTTGTCTTGGGGGACCATTTCATCAATGTGAGTGGGAAATTGAGAGGTCCCCAGAGTTTGTAAATGTTACATACACAAAGTTTTAGCTTTTCAGAGACTGAGGTATCCCATGATTCAAAGCCATGTAGCACCATCATGAATGATATTGATAATGAATGATAATAAAATTAAATGATATTTGATATTTAAATGATTGATTTAAATTAAATTAATTAAATGATATTTGATAATGAGTGATATTGATAATGAATGATAATGAAATTAAAAAGATCGTTCTTTATGGAGGAACTTTTAGTCGGTGAAAGTGCTGAGCCATTATTTAAAAACTGGCAAAGACAATTTGGCCCACTGCCATCTTTTCAATTATGAGTCTATCTCTTTGTCCTTATGCCATGTTTATTTATAGTGCACGTATTGATGGGCAAGCACCAGTTGGATTGTCTGCCCCATTACACATTAGACATAATATACATGGACGATAGGCAGTTTTCATCCACTTGGTGTTTCCTGTGTCTATAGTTAGCTCAAGCTCCACCTCACGTTATTGGAATTGTTTCATTTGGGACAATTTCCTCTGCGAACGGGAGCATCTGGAGGACCTCCCTATCTAGAGGGAGCTCGACTGTGTCAGATTGCCTCCGTGGTGGTGGCAGTAACCCGTCCCTGTCCTATGCTTCTCATGATATTGATATTATGGTGGAACCAAGGTATCTTTGCTGTCAGATCTCTCCATGGGAAACTTCATCTTGGAAATCTTCAAGGGGATGTTTTGTTCTTCTGAATCGAGGGCTTTTGCAAAAATAGTTCAGGAGCATTGAGACACAGCGGGATGTTGTGCACTTTGTGCCTTCTAGTCAACTGGATTACCATAAAAATACGGTCTGCTACAGGATTTTTTTTTTTTTTTTTTTTTTTGTTAACCAAAGTTGGCCTGTTTCTCAAGCTTTTGCCTTTGACCTGTGGGAATATTATCCTCGAGGAGGATTTTATAGACACGGGAAACCAGGAGCTGGACTCCTGAGTTGTCTCTATTTGGGAACATTGTGTAAATGTCAGATATTAGAGTGATTTTGTCAGTGTCCAATCCTACCATTAGACAGCTCAGCAGAATGCCTTACACACAGTAGGTTCTTAATAAATGGTGACTTGAATGGACTTTGTATCCCCCTCTTCACCCCTTCTGTGTACAGTGCACAGCTCTGTATACAGCAAGGGATTAGAAATGGTTGAATAATAAGGAAGGAGTTTCATGACTAAAGTGGAGTTAGCTTGGTGGCCACTGTCCCCTTTGTCCCGCTGGTGACAAAGGGCAGTGAGGGGCTGGGATGGGGGGAGCGGGAGGTCGGGCCGGTACCTTGGAGCAGACGCGGGCGTTCTCCAGCAGCACGCGGGTCCAGACGGCGGGGTGCCGGGCCACAAACCTCCAGTCCTTGCAGACCTCGGCGGCGTGCAGGAGGGTCCGGGTGTCCAGGTAGGTGAAGATGCAGAAGAGGGCCGCCCGCATCTTCAGAATCTCCGGGCTGATGACTTCGTTGGAGCGCGAGGGGCTGCCGCCATCAGTCTGTCGGCCCCGCCCGCTGCCCCCCTCTGAGCGGGCTGGAGGACCTAACACAGTGTCAGCGGGGTGCACGGTGGGGAAACTGAGGCAGGAGGTGGGGGAGGAGAAGGCAAGGACGGGAGTGGTGGGGAGCTGGGCAGGAACAGGAGGGGCACGTCAGGTGCTGGGGGGAGGAAGGGACTGGGCCATGGACACCCCTGGAGAGTTTGTGTGGGAAGGGGAGGAAGTCCTGCTCTCTCTGGAGACCTTTCATTGGAGGCAGAGGGAGGGAGAAAGGAACGCCACGTGCCTGGAGAGATCTCTCCGGAGTCTGATTTTGGAACTTAAGTGACTTTGGCAGGAGCCTAGCTTTGGCCCCCCACTTTCTCACTGTCCCTTCCCCCCTTCTGTAAAATGGGAACAGTCATCTTACTGACGGGTGGTGGTGAGCTGAGACTGGCCCATCTCCTGGGGGTGGGAAAGGAGCCTGAAAGGAGGCTGTCCAGGGCAGCCCCCTTACTTTAGGGATGGGGAAACTGAGGCCCTGGGAGCTTTGCTCACAGTCACACAGTCGGAAGCGGGATACAAATGCAGGCCCTCAGTCCTGAGAGCTGGGAGGGCTCTCTGCACTGTACCCCGAGGAACAGGGAGGGCCAAGCAGGAAAAGCAACGAGACTTTGGGTCCCTGGCTCTCCCCCTCCCACCACAACCCTCGAGGGCCTCGGCACTCACCGGACAGACGGCAGCTGCTGAGGGCCCGGGGAGGCGTGGGGCCCGAGGCCGAGGCTTCCGAGGGCCCTTCGGCCTCGGACTCGGTGGTCCGGGAGCCCACGTCCGAGACGTCGCCCTCCTCCCCTTCGGTGCTGTGCCGACGAGGCCGCCGCTGCCAGTTCTGGATGGCTTGGCGCCTCAGGCCTGAGCTCCGAGGCACCTGGGGCCTCTCAAAGCCCGCGCCGCCCTCCGCCCGGGCCCCCGCTCCGCCGGCCCCGTCCCCAGTGGCCGCCTCCTCCGAGGGGTAGGGGTCTGCGGTGTCGCTGTCGTAGCAGCCGGAGCTCTGGGACAAGGCCTTTGCACGGCTGGAGGCCCTGGGTGGATGCAGGAAAGGCCAGAGGAGGCGGCAGTGAGCGGGACACGGGCAGGAAGCCACTGTTTCAACCCCTTCCCCATTCCCCCTCCTGCAGGAAGCCTTCCCAGATTGATCAGAGAGGAGCAGACAGGTCAGTGCAGGCTTTGCCATCATGGCTGAAGAAGGGAGAGCAGAGGGTTAACAGCTCTTCCTGGGGGAAAAGCTGGGTGGGAACAGGATGGGGAGGGGGTGCTCGAGGGCGGATGGGGGGCTGGGGTCAGAAGAGCTTACCCTGTGCTGGAGGAGGAGCGGTGGTTAGACACGGCGTATGTGTTGTGCATGATGGGACCTGAGTGCCGGTCCCGCTGTGGGGAGGGGGCAGAGGGTAGGATTGGGAGGTACAGGGAGAGGAGGGAGAGAAGAGGGGAAGATGGGGGGGAAAGGAGAAGAAATAGAGAGGACAGGAAGAGGAGAAAGGAAGAGAGGCAAGAGATCAAAAGGCAGAGGGAGGGATGGGGGAGGAGGTGGAGAAGAGAGGAGGGGGGGAGGAGAAAGAGAGGGAGAGAAGGAAGGAGGAAGGAGGGAGGAAAGGAGAAAGAAATGAGGGAGAGAAAGAGAGAGGAAGGAGGGAGAGAAAGAGGAAGGAGGGAAAGAAGGAGAGAGGAAGGAGGGAGAAAAAGAGAGGAAGGGGGAAAGAGGAAGGAAGGAGGGAGAAAAGGAGAAAGAAATGAGGAAGAGAAAGAGAGAGGAAGGAGGGAGAAAAAGAGAGGAAGGGGGAGAGAGGGAGAGAGGAAGGAGGGAGAAAAAGAGAAGGAGGGAAAGAAAAAAGGAAGGAAGGAGAGAAAGAGAGGAAGGGGGAAGAGAAGGAGAAAGGAAGGAGGGAGAAAAGGAGAAAGAAACGAGGGAGAGAAAGAGAGAGGAAGGAGGGAGAAAAAGAGAGAAGGAGGGAAAGGAAAAAGGAAGGAAGGAGAGAAAGAGAGGAAGGGGGAAGAGAAGGAGAAAGGAAGGAGGGAGAAAAGGAGAAAGAAATGAGGGAGAGAAAGAGAGAGGAAGGAGGGAGAAAAAGAGAGGAAGGGGAGAGAAAGAGAGAGGAAGGAGGGAGAAAAAGAGAGGAAAGGGAGAGAAAGAGGAAGTAAGGAGGAAGAAAAGGAGAAAGAAATGAGGGAGAAAAAGAGAGAGGAAGGAGGGAGAGGAAAGAGGAAGGAGGGAAAGAAGGAGAGAGGAAGGAGGGAGAAAAAGAGAGGAAGGGGCGAGAGAAAGAGGAAGGAAGGAGGGAGAAAAGGAGAAAGAAATGAGGGAGAAAAGAGAAGAAGGAGGGAGAGGAGAGAGGAAGGAGGGAAAGGAGACAGGAAGGAGGGAGAAAAAGAGAGGAAGGGGGGAGAGAAAAAGGAAGGAAGGAGCGAAAGAGAGGAAGGGGGAAGAGAAGGAGAAGGGAAGGAGGGAAAAAAGGAGAAAGAAATGAGGGAGAGAAAGAGAGAGGAAGGAGGGAGAGAAGGAAGGAAGGAGGGAGAGGAGAGAGGAAAGAGAGAAGAAAGAGGGAGAGGAGAAAGGAAGGAGGGAGAGGAGAGAGGAAAGAGGGACAGAAAGAGAGAAGGAGGGAGAGGAAAAAAGAAGGAGGGAGAGAAAGAGAGGAAGGGGGAGAAAAGGAGAGAGGAAAGAGGGAGAGGAGAGAGGAAGGAGGGGGAGGGGAAAAGGGAGAAAAGGAAAGAATAATTGGAGAAAAGAGAAAGGAGAGAAAAAGAGAATTGAGAGGAATGGTGAGAAAAATAAGGAAGGAAGGAGGGAGGAAGAGAAGAATGAAGAGAAAGGCGAGGATTGGGAAGGTACAAGGAGGGAACGGAAGAGAACAGAAGGACAAAGAGGGAGAGGGAGAGAACAGGAAGACAGACACACAGACCCAGAGAGAGCTCCATGAAATCCTCCCAGGCCACTGGCCCAGCCAGGTCTTTGCACACCCCCCCTCCAGCCCCCTTTTCTCCCCCCGCCCCCACTTCCCCCGGGGCCATCCCTCACTCTCCTGAGCTCTGGGAGGTTGGGGAGGGCCTTGCTCAGCCTCTTCCTTGAGGGAAGGGAGGACCCAGAGACGGGGACCCCAGTCCACAACCAGTCCTTCGGGTGCCCGCTCTTGGCCTGGGCCAGATCCCAGAAGGACCTTCAGCCCCGCTTTCATGGCCCACATGGGCCTGAGCTACTTAGCCTGGGAGAGGCTCCAACTGGAGGGAGAGGCTTCTGGGCCCAGGGAGACTGCTGGGAGAAACAGGCTCTTCTTCTGGCTGCCGACCCCTCAGAGAAAGGGGAGGTCCAAGAAGGAGGCTGCCACCCCTCAGAGAAAGGGGAGGTCCAAGAAGGAGACTGCTGACCTCTCAGAGAAAGGGAGGTCCAAGAAGGAGGCTGCCACCACTCAGAGAAAGGGGAGGTCCAAGAAGGAGGCTGCTGACCCCTCAGAGAAAGGGAGGTCCAAGAAGGAGGCTGCTGACCCCTCAGAGAAAGGGGAGGTCCAAGAAGGAGGCTGTGACCCCTCAGAGAAAGGGGAGGTCCAAGAAGGAGGCTGCCCACCCCACACCTTCCTTTTTCTCCTGCCCAGGTTTTTTCAGCAGGCGGAGAAGGGGGAGACAAAACTTGACCACGGGCAGAGGCGGACCGAGCCTCGGCCCTCCTCCTCACTAGCTCTGACCCGAACCAGCTCCGGTCATTTATTTAAGTCTGTATGAATGTGAGCAGTCCCTCCCCTTTCCTCAGTTTCCCTGTCTGTAAGACCTCTGAGGTCCTTCTGGCTCTCGTTTCTCTGTCAGCAGCTCTCTCTGCTACAATGGGTTTTGTGAGGGATGCCCATCACTGAGTCTGCCCTTGATGCCCTCTAGGCTGGCAGGACCTCTGCCACCCAAGGGGGCTCTGGAGGCGACAGCTGCCAACCTCTCACTGGGCTGTGGGACGAGAGAAGCTGCAAAGTGACAGAAATGCCATCGCTCTCAGAACCAGGAAGACCCGGCAGACATATACCGACAAGTCACTTAACTTCTCTCCTTGCCTCAGTTTCCCCACCTGTAAATGGAGATAATCCTCTAAACGCTACACAAAACTAGCTAGTACAGTATTGCTCCTTCCTTCCCCTGGGACCTGGTATTTTAAAGGTCAGAGGGTAGTAGGTGGCCCAGAGTTTCAGGTGGCATGGTGAAACTGTGAGCATCATTGGCTGGCTGGGCTTGGGGACTCCCTGAGGGGCATTGGCTAAGGTTGGGGATCCACTGGGGGCACTGGCTAGGGTTGGGGACCCCCTGAGGGGCACTGGCTGAGCTTGGAGCCCCCCTGGGGATGCTTTCTGGGCTTGGGGACCCCCTGAGGGGCACTGGCTGGGCTTGGAGACCCCTGAGGGTGATGACTGGGCTTGGGGACTCCCTGAGGGTGATAGCTGGGCTTGGGGACCCCCCAGGGGTCACTGGCTAGGGTTGAGGACCCCCCAAGGGTCACTGGCTAGGGTTGGGGACCCCCCAGGGGGCACTGGCTAGGGTTGGGGACCCCCCAGGGGGCACTGGCTGAGTTTGGGGCCTCCTAGGGGTGCTGGCACCCCTTCTTGGAAAGCAGGAGGGAATTCAGGTGACCCTTATTTCTGAAGCGTGTCCTTGCCCCGCTCCGGGAGCCCGGGCACTCACCATCCTGCCGGTGCCCTTGGTCCCGGGCACGCTGCTCCGGCCTAGGCTGGCGTTGGGCGTGGTGCCGCAGCTGCTGCTGATGATCTGGAGCTGCTTCTCCGCGCGGTCGGCGCGGTCCAGGAGCTCCTCGATGAACTGCTGCAGGCGCACTTTGGCGTTGGCCTCCCGCGCCGCCGTCTCCTTCAGGAACTGGTCGATCTGAACCACCTCCCTGGGGGGCGAGGAAGGCGGCTGGCTCCCCTCCCTGTCCCCCGAGGGACGCGGCGCCCGTGACCCCCCTGGCAGGGAGCCCCCATCTGCCACTCCCCAGGATCCTCCACATTTGTGATCCCCGCAGATCTCCTCACTCCCGGGGGGCCTCCCCTACCTCTATGGGCCTCGTCACCCCAGGAGTCCCTTTGCCTCTGATCCCCGGCCCCCCCCCGAGCCCCCAAGGGGAGTGCTACGCTCGGCCTAGGAAGGGCGTCCGTGAGCTAGAGTCCGGAGGGCGGCGGCGGGCGCCTATGTCAGCAAAAGCTTTCTTACGGTGAGAGTCACTGCTGGGGGGGGGGCGGCCGAGGGGGGCCGCCTGGGAGGGCAGGGGGTCCCTCCTTCACAGGCTGCGTAAGCGCACGTGTCAGCCAGGGGATTTCTCTGGAGTAAGAGCTGGAAGTGAGCGTCCCCGAGGGCGCTTCTACCTCCGGTCTGTGACCTCGGCCGAGGCCCTCTGCTCACC
>JAJPUD010003950.1:18303-60199 GCA_023553655.1 Myrmecobius fasciatus
GCTAGAGAGGGGCGGGGAGCTAGTGGAGGTGGGAAGCTAGTGGGGGGGGCAGGGAGCTAGAGAGGGGCGGGGAGCTGGGGGACAGGGAGCTGGGGGGGGGGCCGGGAGCTCAGTCCGGCCTATCCTGGGATTTTCCTTCTGAATTCCCAAGCCCCGGCCTTCAGAAACCCTGCTCTGTTTTAGTCGGCAGCGGCTGTCCTATGAGTGATGGGAACTGCCACAGCTGGGGGGAGACGCCCCACATACACTCACATGTATACCCCCACATACAGTCAGTCACATGCAACCCCACATACACAATGTACCCCCACACAGTCACGTGTACTCCCACATAGTCACACATACCCCAATACACTCATATACCCCTATATACACACATGTACCCCCACATACACTCACATATGCACCCCCACATATACAATGCACCCCCATACAGTCACATACACCCCCACATACAGCTACATACACCCCAACAGTCACATATACCCTCATACATACATGTACCCCCACATACAGTCACATGTACCCCTATACACACATGTACTCCCACATACACAATACACCCCCACATACAGTCACATACACCCCAATACACTCATATGCCCCTACATACACAATGTACCCCCACATACACACTTGTATCCCCCACCCCTCCCACCCCCCCATACACCCCCTTCCCCCCAGCGTCTCAGGGCAGGCAGGGACCTCCGGGCCAGCTAGAAGCAGCCATCAGGTGCCCAGCTTGTCCGAGGGGCAGCTCCCTTCATCTGGGGGCAGCTCTTGCTGTTAGAAAGTCCTTCCTGACATCAGGCCCCCCGCCCCCCGTTGCTCCTGGTCCCCCTCTCTGGGGTCACTAATCCCTTTAAGGAAGGCCCGGTGGCTGGGGAAGGGGGGGCGGCGCCCCTGTAGCTCGTACCCTCCTTTCCTCCCATGGTGTTCATGGGCGCCCCCTCCTCTGGACCCCCCAGCTTTCTACAGATGGCACCCCAGCACTCCTGGCATGTTCTGACCAGAGCATCCACCCCCTTAGTCCTGTCAGTTATTCTCCTGAAGCCCTCCCACCCCCCGGCGGGGGGTCTTTCAGACAAACTCCCACATAACCCACCCTCCCTCACCTCGCACTTGTGAAATCAGTTCCTTGAACCCTGGGACAACCCCTGCTATTCCCTGGCCTTGGAGAGCACAAGCCAGAAGGGGCCAGAGGCAGGATCCGTACCCAGCTCTCCCTCTAGCTCTTTCTCTGCTGCCATCTGCTTTAAGAGACCTGCTAAAGCCTTTCCTCAGAGAGGACCGCCCCTCCCTGCTGCTTGTTATCTGCATGTGATCTCCTGGCACTGGAAGGCAGTGCCCAGCACACAGTCGGCGCTTCATTAATGCTTGTTGATGAACATTCTGATTATCTGTCATCCTTTTCATCTTATTCGATTCAGCCCCCTTTTTGAGCCCATGCCTCCCTTTGAGGAGGTGGGCAGCTGACTCAGACACATGCATGCGTGCTGTTGGCCACGTCCTGGAGAACACTTGAGAGCCTCAAGAATGCTCTAGGACATTTGAGAACCTCAAGGATGCTCCAGGATGCCTGAGAACCTCAAGAACATCCCAGGATCCCCAGAACCCCAAGGACACTCTGGAATACTCAAAAGCCACAAGAACAGCCAAAAATGCCTCAAAACGCCTCAGGACATCCAAGAATGCCCCAGAACTCCAAGGGTGCTCTAGAATGCCTGAGAATCTTGAGAACACCAAGAACCCCGAGGGCACTCCAGAACACCTGAGACCCTCGAGAATACCTGAGAACCTTGAAAATGCCCCAGGATGCCCAAGAACCCTGAGGGCCTTCCAGAACACCTGAGAATCTTGAGAACCTCCAGAATGCCTGAGAACCTCAAGAACATCTGAGAACCTCAAGAAAGCCCCAGAATACACAAGAAACTCAAGGCCATTCCAGAATGCCTGAGAACCTCAAGAACGCCCCAGGACACCCAAGAACCTCAAGGGTGCTTCAGAACGCATGAGAACCTCAGGAACGAATGTTAGCTTTGGCAATAAGAGAAGAAAAAGAGATAAAAGGAATTAGAGTAGGTAATGAAGAAACCAAATTATCACTCTTTGCAGATGACATGACGGTATACTTAGAGAACCCTAGAGACTCAACTAAAAAACTACTAGAAACAATTCACAACTTTAGCAAAGTGGCAGGATTCAAAATAAATCCACATAAATCATCAGCATTTTTATATATTACCAACAAAGTTCAGCAGCAAGAGATAGAAAAAGAAATTCCATTCAAAATAACAGATGAAAGCATAAAATATTTGGGAATCTATTTGCCAAGAGAATGTCAGAAACTATACGAATTAAACTACAAAACACTTTCCACACAAATAAAATCAGACCTAGTCAATTGGAAAAACATTAAGTGCTCATGAGTAGGCAGAGCGAACATAATAAAAATGACAATACTACCCAAACTAATTTATTTATTTAGTGCCATACCAATCAAACTCCCAAGAAATTATTTTACAGACCTAGAAAAAATAGTAGTGAAGTTCATTTGGAAGAACAAAAGGTCGAGAATTTCAAGGGGATTAATGAAAAAAAAAGACAGATGAAGGTGACCTTGCTGTACCAGATCTAAAACTATATTATAAAGCAGCGGTCATCAAAACCGTTTGGTACTGGCTGAGAAATAGAGCAGTCGATCAGTGGCATAGGATAGGATATCAGGACAAGCTAGGTAATAATGTTAGCAATTTAGTGTTTGATAAACCCAAAGACCCCAGCTTTTGGGATAAGTACTCACTATTTGGCAAAAACTGCTGGGAAAATTGGAAACTAGTGTGGAAGAAATTAAGGCTGGACCCACACCTAACACCACATACCAAGATAAGATCTAAATGGGTTCATGATCTAGATACAAAGAGTGATATTATAACCAAATTAGAGGAACATAGGATAGTTTACCTCTCAGACCTGTGGAGATGGAATAAATTTATGTCCAAAGAAGATCTGGAACTCTTAATTGAACACCAGATAGATAATTTTGATTATATGAAGTTAAAAAGTTTTTGTACAAACAAAACTAATGCAGACAAGATTAGGAGGGAAGCATCAAATTGGGAAATCATCTTTACATTTAAGGGTTCTGATAAAGGTCTCATCTCTAAGATATATAGAGAATTGTCTCATATTTATAAGAATTCAAGCCATTCTCCAATTGATAAATGGTCAAAGGATATGAACAGACAATTTTCAGATGAGGAAATTAAAACTATTTATAATCATGTGAAAAGGTGCTCCAAATCACTATTGATCAGAGACATGCAAATTAAGACAACTCTGAGGTACCACTACACACCTGTCAGATTGGCTAAAATGACAGGAAAAGATAAAGATGAATGTTGGAGGGGATGTGGGAAAACTGGGACACTAATACATTGTTGGTGGAACTGTGAACGGATCCAGCCATTCTGGAGAGCAATTTGGAGCTACGCTCAAAAAGTTATCAAACTGTGCATACCCTTTGATCCAGCAGTGTTTCTATTGGGCTTATATCCCAAAGAAATCATAAAGGAAGGAAAAGGCCCCACATGTGCAAGAATGTTTGTGGCAGCCCTTTTTGTAGTGGCTAGAAGCTGGAAACTGACTGGATGCCCATCAATTGGAGAGTGGCTGAATAAATTATGGTATATGAATGTTATGGAATATTATTGTTCTGTAAGAAATGACCAGCAGGACGATTTCAGAGAGGCCTGGAGACTTGCATGAACTGATGCTCAGTGATGTGAGCAGAACTAGGAGATCATCATACACAGCAACAACAATATTACATGATGATCAATTCTGATGGACATGACTCTCTTCAACAATGAAATGCTTCAAACCAATTCTAATTGTTCAGTGAAGAAAGCCAATATACACCCAGAGAGAGGGATGTGAAGTGTGGACCACAACATAACATTTTCATGTTCTCTATTGAGGTTTGCTTGCATTGTATTTCCTTTATCAGATTATTCTTTCTTGTAGATATGATTTCTCCTGCACAAAAAATGATGCAATAACTATACATATATTCAATTTCTTAAGTATTCTAACATAATTATCATGTAGTGGATATCCTGCTATCTAGGGAAGGGGTGGGGAGTAGGGGGGAAAATTTGTAACAGAAAGCTTTGTAAGGGTTAATGTTTAGGAATTACCCATACATATGTTTTGCAAATAAAAAGTATTAATAAAAAAAAGAGAACCTCAAGAACGCCCCAAGATGCCCAAGAACCCTGAGGGCACTCTAGAACACCTGAGAACCTTGAGAACGCCCCAGGATGCCCCAGAACCCCAAGGGTCACTCACTGCTGCTTCCTGGTCAACTCCTGCTCCTTGCGCACCAGGTCCTGCTTGAGCGAGGCCAGCAGCTCCACGCTGACGTCCACCTGGCGGGAGAGCTCGGTGGCCCGCTCCTCCAGCTCCTCCTTCTCGCGGCCGAGCCGGGCGCTCTCCTGCCGGGCCTTCTCCAGCTCGGCCGCCTTCCTCTCCAGCTCGGCCTGCAGCCGGCCCACCTGCCCGGCGATCTTCTGCTCCACCTCCTCGCTCAGGCGCTCCAGCCTCTTGTCCACTTCCAGTTTCTCCAGCGCCCGGATCTTCAGCCGGGCCAGGCCTTCTTCGTAGGCCATGTCGGCTGGGGACGGGGAGGCTGGGGAGGCCGAGGCCTGGCCGGGGCCGGAGCCAGGGGGCGGCGTGGAGGAGGCCGAGGAGGCCACTGACTTCCGGGCAAAGAGCTCGCCCAGCGGGATCTCGATCTCCCGCAGAGCGTAGCGGGCCGTGGTGGGCACCAGGCCGGGCTCCCCCAGGTCCTCGCAGGACACTCCTGCGGGGACCAGGTCTCCGGGGAAGCGAGCGAGAGGGGGGTGGTGGTGGTGGTGGTGCAGGTGGTGGGCGGTCTGGGCCGGGGGTCCCACCCCCTGCTCTTTGCCTTGGAAGGAGGTGCTCTCAAAGACGTCCCGGCGGGCGCCAGGCACGGCCAGCATGGCGGTGGGATCGGGCGCCAGGGGGAAGACGGCGGCGGCGGCGGCCGCGTCACAGATGCTGTTGGTCTTAGAGAGGATGTAGAGGGTCTCGTAGGTGTGACTGTACTCCAGGTGAGCTCGGAGGGAGGACAGACTCCGGAAGCGCTTGTGCTCCCCGCAGCGGGGGCAACGGTAAGGCAGGTCCAGAGAGGCCATGACCCCGACCCCCGGGGGGAGCCCCTCTGCCCGCAGCCCCGCCCCGTCAGCCGCAGGGGCGGGGCGGGCTCACGGCACGGTCATGGCGGGCAGCTAGGGAGCCCCAGCGGGAAGGGCCGGGCGGGCGTGGGGCATCGGGCCGGCTTCTGGGCAGAGCGGCTGGAAGAGAGGAAAGCAGAATTAGCAGACTTCTCCTGCGGCTTTGACCCCAGGCACCTCAGGGGAGGAGAGGAGCACGGAGGGGGTTGGGGACTCTGGGAGGGCCCCCTCCAGTAAGTCTGGGGTCCTCCCCTGCTCCGGGAAGGCCCCGCACCCATCGTCCACAGCAAGGCCCCTCTGCAGCAAATGCTGACGTTTGCAGAGCCCTCCACAGTGTGCAAAGCACTTTGTGCCCGGTACCTCACAATGACCTCCTTAACGTAGGGGCTCCTGTTCTCCCAATGCACAGATGAGAAAATTGGGGCTGAGAGACAGAGACTGCTCTGAGGAAGTGTCTGGGAGGGATTCGAATCCAGGTTTCCTGGCTCCAAGACCAGGACTCTTGTCCTGATGCCGAGGGTCTTGGGTTTGTAAGAGATGGCAGATGTGGTTGGAGAGATGCTCCTCAATTCTTCCTTTTTACAAAGGGGGAAACTGAGGCCCAGAGTTAGAGGCAAAATAACTTGTCCTGGATGTGAATCCAGGCCCTGACTCCAAATCTAGTGCTTCTTACCCATCTGTCTACATCCCACTACCCACCTTAAAGTTTGTGGAAACTCTCTTTTTCCCCCAAGAGCTTCCCTTCCCCCATTCCCAAGGGAGCCAAGACTGACCCCCCCCAGACAGTCCTCCCAGGGCTCCTGAAGGCAGCACCCCAAGATCCCCCTCTCTCCTCAGCTCAAAGCACCAGCATCCTCTTGGTCCCATCCCACCTCTGTCCTTCCTTTCACCTCCTGCTTCCTGGCCTCATACGGAGGAAACCTCCGTGCATTGTGGTGGAGAAGTGCTTCCTCTCTGCGCCACCCCCTGGCCTGCAGGTTGGCTGCCTCAGCAAGGGCCCTTTCCCAGGGTTCCTCCTCCGGCCCCCCCAAGCCCCCCCCCCCCCGCCCCGGGCCCTTGAGCCCCATCTGTCAGCCAACGCCTCCTTCCTGACATCCTCCCCTCCCCTGGCTGCAAGATCCTGGCTCTCTGGAGCTCTCTGACTGAGCCTTCCCCAGCACCCCTTTCTCAGCCCCTATTTACTGGGATCATCTGTGTGACCCTGGGTACAGTTTATGTGTGAGGAACCAAAAGGTAAACAGAAACAGTCCCTGCCCTGGCACCCACCCAACCAATCAATAAATCAACGGAAGTTAGGGAGTGATAGTGCAAAGGGAGAGGAGTACTGGAAAAACAGGTGAACCTGTCCTATGCGTAATGTATGGCAGGAGCTGGGACTACAAATACAAAACTACGGACTTCTCAGAGAGGGGGGGACCTTTCCTTCAGAGCAGAGTCAATGCAGGATACTTATTTTAAAAATACCCAGTGATTGGGGTGGGGGCTGGGGGTGGGCACACTAATACCTGGTTTAATCAGGACCTCCAGAGGGCTGAGAGCTGAACTCAGGTCTGAAGGGATAGTCTCAAATTCCCAGAGGTGGAGGTGACGTAGCGATGCATTCTAGGCACTGGGGACAGTTGGGGACAACATCCTCCACAGAATCAACACCTCCAGTGACAGAGAACTCGGTAAGACAGCCAATTCTTTTGTTGGATAGCAGAAAATGTGAGAAAGCTCTTTTCTTCCATGAAGCTGAAATAGAGCTTCTCTAACTCCTCCCTCCATCCCACTGCTCTAATCCTGCCCTATGGGGTTATAAAGAACAAATCTGCCTGGACGATGACAAGGGTCTCCTTCCAGGTCTTCCTGATGTCACCTTTTCCCCCTTCTACTCCATCCTTCTCAAATTTGAGTAGAAAAATGGATGGATTTGGAGTCAAAGGGACTGAGTGCCAATCTCACTTTTTCTTTTCTGTTCTTTCTTTTTTTCTTTCCTTCCTTCCTTTCTTTCTTTTGTGAGGAGATTGGGGTTAAGTAATTTGCCCAGGGTCACACAGCTAGGAAGTTTTAAGTGTCTGAGGTCAAATTTGAGCCAGTGCTCTTTCCACTTCATCATCTAGCTGCCCCATCTCACTTTTTTCATTCCCTCATTGGATGACCTTGGGCAACTTGGTCCACTCCATCGGCTCGAGTTTCCTCATTTATAAATGGCATAGTTGTTTTCAGTTGCATCTAATTTTCATGAACCCATATGGGTTTTTTTTTTTTGGCAAAGATATGAGAATAGTTGGCCATTTCCTTCTCCAGTTCATTTTATAGATAAAGAAACTGAGTCAAGCAGGGTGGAGTGACTTGCTAAAAAAGGAGTCTGGCTCTATTCACTCTATGCACTATGGCACTACCTAGCTGCCTCTAGATGAGCTAGTTCAGCTAGACTTTTGGGCAGTCTGGTGAAGCCCATGGATCTTCCTCAGATTAATGTTTCCAAATGCATAAAATAAAGTCTATGGGGTTACAAAGGAAATCAATTATATTTAAATAAAAAAACAAAATATTTTAAAAAACTCCACAAATTCACTTATTCCATCTTAAGAACACCTGACCTAGAAGGTCACTTTCAGATCTAACTCTATGGTGCTTGAATTCTGATCATATTGCTCTCCTAACCAACAAGCTTTGGTGACTTTTTGTCATCTAGTGAGTGAAGTCCAGATACCTGCCTCCCTTCCCTTCATGAACTTTCATTTGTAGATCTTCTTCTTTACTCATATACCTCCCTATGCCAAAAAAGCAATCTTTTTACTTTCTAAATCAAATGAGATAATAGATGTAAAGGGCTCAGCAAAGTGTCTGCCACATAATAGGTGCTTAATAAAAGTTTGTTTCCTTCTGCTGAAAACCCATTCTTTAAAATCCACCTCAGATGTTACCTTCTCCAGGAAGATTACTTTGACTTTTCCCTATTGGTAAGAACAGCCTACCCCAAATCCTTACAGAACAGTATCATTTGTGCAACTCTAACATCGTTAGCATATAATGTCAGATATAGTTTGTGTTTTAGCTTCCTACTAGACTAAACATTAAAGGGACAAATGCATACTCCATTTAAACTTTACTCCATTCCCAATAAGCAATTAATAAATGACTGTTTTTGACTTTGTATGCTCGACTCTCAGTACAATGTGTGGAAAATGCTTAATAAATACTTATTCGCTGCCAATTGAATGAGTGAATGCAGGGTATTCTCTAAAAGCCAGGATTCATATGATAAATATTTAGTTTATATGAAATCATTCAGAAACAAGGCTTTGGATAATGATGTGTGTGTGTGTGTGTTTTAGGTTATCTGATTTCCTAGATATAGCTTATTTCTGGTTGCAATCTCAGTTGCCCCATGAAACTCAGGTTCAAAATGGACTTGTCAGGGGAGACAGGGATCTCCCAGACACTGAAAGACATTTATGATGGTCTGGCTCCGAGCTGATCCCAGGAATGCCCTTCTCTGCCTTGACATGGGTCCAACCATGGTGAAGGGCCTCAGACATATGGGAGAGTGACCTTGCCTAGCAGGCAACTATGTAGTAAAAAGTAGATAGAGCACTGGGCTTGGAACCAAGAAGAGTCTAATCCACCCTCAGACACTTCTTAGCTCCGTCACTGGGCAAGTCACTTAATCCTGTATGCTTCAGTCTCCTCATTTAGAAGGAAATGGCCAACAACTTTAGTATCTTTGAGAAGTAAACCCCAAATGGGGTCATAAAGAGTCAGAGATGACATATGTAATTCAACAATAACCATCTTGCCTATCACAATGCACACAGCAGGTGCTTAATTAATACTTGCAGATGATAGGATTATCTCACCTTTTGGGGTCTCAGTTTACCTACTGATAAAATAAATAGGTTCTTTTTGTTGATCACTAATGTTCCTTCCTTAGCAATCTAAGAGGTTCCTGGAGAAAGGATTTATGAAGCACTTACTCTGTATTAGGTATTGCGCTAAGCACTGGGGATACAAATACATGAAAGCAAGTCAGTCCTTGCCTTCAAGGAGGTTCCATTTGAATGAGGAAGACAACAGACTAAGGGGAGTTGGAGGGATGGAGAGAAGGTATCTATAGGTACACACCAAAGTAATTCCCACTTTTTTCTTCTCTTTTAAGGCAATGGGTTTAAGTCATTTATAAAGCTAATCCATGTCATGGGTCTGAAAGATTTGAACTCAGATCCTCCTGACTTCAGGAAGAACTACTGGGTCATCTCCCTGTCCCTGGAAATCCCCATTCTAACCAACCTGTTAGTGCACCTGCTAGGCTCAGCCTCTGTTTAAGGAGCTCCATGGAGGAGAAGCCTTTCCACTCTACATCAGAGCCCATTATTTGGAAGTTTTTCTTTGCAGGGAGCCTCTTCCACCCTTTGCTTCTGGTCCTGGCCTCTAGGACCAAGCAGAGCAAGTCTAAGCCTGCCCTCCCCTTTTCTGAAGGATGGTTGGATAGTGGATGACTATGAATCATCCTTCAGGATATTTTGGTCAGGATTTTACACATCTCTCTAGGAGGCACAGCTGTCTGAGATCAGCTGAGATGGGAGAGGAGAAAGGAAAGAAGGAAAAGACAGATGTCCCAAGTGGGTAGGAACATGGAAGCAAGAGAGACACACAGACACACAGAGGCAGATACATAGAGCTGGCACAAGATAGATGCCCGGAAGCTGGGGCACAGGCAGAGAGGGATGGAGACAAGGAGAAACAAGAACCAAAAAAGACAGAATCCTTGATGGAGATAAGGAGCTGGAGCTGGAGGGCACCTCACAAACCATCTCCTGAGAAGTCTATTCCCTCATTAGGAAACTGAGACCTTGGGAAATGAGTCAACTTGCTCAAAAACCACTCAGACAGTTTCCCAGCTAACATTTGAACCCAGGTGCTCTCACTTTTCCTTTATTAATATTGGCCAAACAAAGATATTTCCCCTGTCTATAGTATAGGTGCTTCCTCTAATTTCTTAAGTCAGTCTTTATTGTGAAAGGGCTAAATTTCTCCATATTAACTTAGCACCTTCCCAGTTCTTCTGTCCTGTTATCCAATAGCACCTGTCTTTCAAATCCCCTACCTCTTCCTACTTTTATTATACCATATACATAAACTTAACCTATTTAAACTCCCAAGCTCACCTCCCCATCCTCCTGCTGGGCCAACACATGGCCAGGGGCTTTTGGGAAATAGGTTTGGAGGGGGCACAGCTGTAGGCAGCAAGTTCTAGTGGACAGAATGGGACCCTTCTTAATTTGAGCACCTTCAATTATTGCCTCTTTATCTTGTATATAGCTTGTTTTATATATATTTGTTTGTTTATCTCCCTCATTAGAATGTGAACTCTTTGGGGGAGAAATTATCTTTGCCTTTCTTTAATATCTACAGCAATACGCACAGTGCTCGGCATACAGTAGGAAGAAAGGAAACACGTATATACTACATATACACATATAAAAATATGATCTGGTTTTCGCCTCACAACAATCCTGGGAGGTAGGTGTGATTATTATCCTCATTTTACATATAGAGAAACTGAAGTAGATAGAAATTAGGTGACTTGCCCACTGTCACACAGCTAGTAAATATCTGAGGCTGCATTTGAACTCAGGTCTTCCTGATTTCAGCCCTCATGCTCTATCCACTGAACCACCTTCAAAGGTATTTGTGAAAACAGCTGAAAAGGCCAAGAGCTCCTTCTCCTATTTGGGAGGTTACACAGTGTTTGGAAAACACCTCAACTGTGTAGTCAGTAAACCTGAGTTCAAATCTCTGCTCAGTTACTACTTGTGTGATTGGTGGATTTATAGACCTGGGCACCTAGATTCTTAGTCTTAAATTCCTCATCTATAAAATAAGAAGATCAGATCCAGTGATCTTTAAAATCACACTCCCCAACCCGGCCCAGCTATTAAACCTGGGATCCCATCAAACTTGATTTTGTGAAAGTGATTTCTTGAACCCAATGTAGAACTTTACATTGAACTTTATGCAATGAATCTCATTAGATCTATCCTGTTGCTCTAGCCTTGGATGACAGGATGGGTGAGATCTCTTTGTAGCCCAACAGTCACCCAGTATACTGACTATCCCTTCACTCTTGAGTCACCTGAAACTTTGATAATGTGCCCTCTATGTCTTTATTTGGGTTTCTGATAAAAAATAAAATGAAAAAAACTTAAGGCCATGTTAGGTTCCTTAAGTACTGAGAATAAAGACCTCCCTCCAAGCTGACTCCAGTGGATCTGCAATCTTGTGAGATTCAGGTATTCCTTTCCCATCCCATTGTCCATTCTGGGCAAGTTTATCATTTCTGATCCAACCAAGATGCTGATGGCCTTTCTTGACTTCTCCTGATATCATGATGATATCAATGGAGCCCTCTGTTTATCCACTTTATCCCAAGTTGGTATGGGCTCACTAAGGACCATATTTTTGATTTTTCTTCGTTCTCTCAATAGCCACCATGTATATGGCTCTTTAAGGCATTATAGTAGCACCTACCTCTCAAGGCTGTGGGGACAAACGAAGGAAACATGGAAACATGGCAACTCTGCAAACCTTCAGACTCTGTGTCAGTGCTAGCTATTATTAGTGAAGGTTTGCAAAAAATACTATTTGGTCTTTGCAAATGCCTTGGGAGGTAGGTGACTTTTTTAAAAAAAATTATAGAAAAGGAAACTAAGGCTAAAAAATATATGTGACTTGGCCAGGGTCAAGCAGCTGGTAAGAGTCTGAGACAGAGTTCAAGCTTGTTTTCCTAACTCCAAGTAACCAGCTACCCAAGTTTTGGACATGAGGCCTTTCTAGCTCTTGCTTCCCTGACACCCTTTATGATGGCCCCCCCAGAAACCCCTGCCTTTAAGCACTTAGGTTTCTTTCATATGATAATCAGTCATATTTGTGTCCAATCCCTCTTACTAGATAACAATGCCCTTTAGGACAAAGTTCTGTCCTTCCTAAATCCTTATCTATTCTACTACATGGCAGAGGACCTCCCATACAGTAGGTGCTTAATAAATGTGAAACTGAATTAAAGGTGGGAGATTTGAAGGCCAGGGTTCTTTGAGGCACGGTGTTGCCTCCTAAATTCAACTCCATTAGGTCCTACTAATTTCTGGTATAAATGCAACATTTAATAAACACCTACTGTATGTTGGGCTTAGTGCTAGGCAAGAGAGCATGAACTAACATTTCATTTTAGACAAAATCCACGAGACCCAAACAAGGTATGTCCACTCTCTCTTTTGAACTCTGCAATCTGTCTTCCCACTGACCTCATCATCAACTAAAAGAGCTCTCTCCAAAGCTCTCAGTGATTTTGTAATGGCTAAATCTAATGGCCTTTTCTCCATCCTCAAATCTTGACCTCTCAGGCAATTTGTACGCTGTTTATCGTCATCTCCACTTGGAGACTCTCCTGTCTAGGTTTTCTCTCCTAGTTTCCCTCCTAGCTCTGCAAAAGCTCCTTTCACTAGATCTTCATCTAGGTCAAGTCCACTAACCAGTGGGTATTCCCCCAAGGCTCTGTTCTGAGCGATCTTTTCTCTGTATTCTCTCTCACTTGGTCATCTCATTAGCTCCTAAGTTCAATTATCTCTATACAGCTAATTCCCAGATCTATATATCCACACCCAATCCCTCTTCTGAGTTCCAGTCCCTCACCGCCAGCTGGATTTGGACCTCAGCTTGTCCTATAGTCACCTTAGACCCAACATGTCCAAATCCACTTGTACCCTCCCCTCTTCCCACTTGATTGTTGAAGGCACCCCATCCTCTTAGTTAACCGAGGGTCACAACTTGGGCATCCTTCTCGACTCCTCACTGGCACTCACTCCATATATCCAATCTGTTTGCCAGTTCTTGTCATTTCTACCTTCATAATATCGCTTGTATTCTTCCCCCTTTTTTCTACTCATAGTCACCTCAACACCTCTTGACTAGGTTGACTAGGTTCAAGATTCTTCTGACTGTTCTTCCTAGCTCATCACTTCCTAATCAAATGAGATAACAACTGTAAAGAGCTCAGCACAGTGTCTGGCACACAGAAAATCCCAAGGAATATGAACTCTTTCATTATTATTATTAACGCTCCAACTCATTCTCCCTTCAGTTGCTAAAGTATTTCTCTAGATCATATATTTCCCCATGTCAGTCCCTTGCTCAATGAGATTCTGTGGCTCCCTCTTCCTCCAGTATCAAATAGGCAGTTATTTAAAGCTCTTCCCAACCTGGCTCCTTCCTCCCTTTTCTAGTCTTAAAGCTCTTCCCAACCTGGCTCCTTCCTCCCTTTTCTAGTCTTAAAGCTCTTCCCAGCCTGGCTCCTTCCTCCCTTTTCTAGTCTTTTTTTTTTTTTTTTCTTTTTCTTTGCTGAAGCAATTGGGATTAAGTGACTTGCCCAGGGTCACACAGCTAGGAAGTGTTAAGTGTCTGAAGCCACATTTGAACTCAGGCCCTCCTGACTTCAAGGCTGGTGCTCTATCCACTGCACTACCTCGCTATCCCCTCCCTTTTCTGGTCTTAAAGCTCTTCCCAACCTGGCTCCCTCCTCCCTTTTCTAGTCTTTTCACTCTTTGCTTTCCTCCCTTGGTTCATTCTGCAATCTAGCCACAGTTGTTATTCCTTAAGCACAACAACCCATCTCTGGACTTCAGGCCTTTGTACTGGAGCTCTCCCCGGCACCTGCCCTTGGTTTCCATGACTCCCTTGGAGACTCCTATCAGATGCTTACCTTCTCCAGAGCTTGGCCCCCAGAGACTACCAACCCTTTACATCTTATTTATCTCGTGCAGAACAACTGTTGTGATGTCCGCTCTCCCATTAGAATGGAAGCTCCGGGGGGGCGACCATGTTCCACCTTATTTTGTGCCCCCCCCTCCAATCACCTGGGAATAATAAATATTTCATGAACGCTCTTGACCAACCGATGATATTGGAATTTTGTCCCAATCCTTTGCAGATCCCACCTCAAGACTGGGGCCTTGTCTTAAGGGGTCACTGGCTGACAACCTTTTGTAAGCTCTGTTTCCTCCCTGGAACACTGGATTGGACAGACATCCTGGGTCTTCCTGCAAGGTCCCTGGGTCAACTTCTCCAGCCCCCTGCCTCCAGAGGGTCCTTCTCCCAGGGGTGTGTGGGTGGGCTGCATGTATTGTGTGTACACACACACACACACACACATACACACACACAGGGTTGCCTCGGAAATTGCAGGCACAGACACAGCCTTAAATCCGCCCCCAGGCACACGGAGATTCTAGTGTGCTTCCCTCTTTGGCTCCTGCAGCCCCAGGTCCCAGCAACTGTCCTTATTGTAGAGCAGGCTCCATGACACTACTAGAGACAATCCCCCAGATGTGCAGACCGTCCACGCGCGGAGCCTCGACACAGCCCGGCCGCACCTGGGGGTGCACCCCCCCCACAGTGCACAGGTGAATGGGCCCGACCTGCTCCCCACACGTGCACACCTCCATCGGGCTAGGGGCAAGCTGAGAGAGAAACAGACTCCCCCTCGCACGCGGATGCCCCCACACTAGCGGTCGGCTGCACACACACAGGTGCCGAGCCCGGCCTCGGCCCCTCCCCCTCTGTTCTAGAAGCAGGTTGGGGTGGGGGAAGATCTGGACGACTGCTGGGTGGGGAGGAATGGAGCTGACCTCTCCCACGCGGCCTCAACCTTCCCCTCTCCATTTCGGTGGCTTCAGGGCCCTCGGATGGGCCCAGTTTTGCCCCTCCTCCATCCCCAAATCTCGCCCCCTCCCCAATCCCGTCCTAGGTTCCCCTCCCCCCATCTGTCCCCAACCCAGGGGCCGAGGGGGAGGGGAGGCCCAGCCTCTAGAGCCCCGATCGTTCTCTTTTTAATCCTCCCCCGCCCAGGGAGCATTAACCCCTTCCCTCCCGCACTGCCAGGCCCGCCCCCAGCTTCCAGCCTCCGGAGAGCGGCAGGTCGCGCCAGGCCCAGTGGCTTCGGTGCTGGGGAGATCTTGAAGAAGGAGGAAGAGGTGCGGGTGGGATTTGGGTCCCCCATCCTCCCTCTCCGCAGCCGCCGGTTCCCCCTTCCTTACCTCCTCGGGGGCTGGCAGAGGTGGGACCCCGTTGGGGGCCCAAGCTCCTGCAGGCGTGGGGTCTGCCGGTACCTGCGCCTGCCCTGCCCTCCTCAGGTCCCTGGCCGCCGTTCCTGCCTCTACCTCCCTTCCCTTCAGGAGAGGAGGCGGCCAAGCCTGTCTTCTCAGCGAGTGGAGCCGCAGCGGACAGCGCCGCCACCGCCGCCGGGGGCTGCACCGGGGGAGGGAGGGACGCCCAGACAGATGCGCCGCCGGGGAGGAGGGGGGGGTGAAAGAGGGAGGATGGAGAAGGATGGAGAAGGGAGGAGGGATGGAGAGGAGGAGGGAAGGAAAGGAGGAGGATGGGAGGCAGGAATGTGCAAGGAGTGGGGCGAAAGGGGCGGAGTCAGGGCTGCGGGGGGCAGGGCGCTCGGAACCCCCTCCCCCTCCCTTGCCCAACCCGCCCTGCAGCAGCAGCCGCCGCCGCCGCCGCCGCCGCCTCCTCCTCCATCACCGCCGACCTTTCAGCTCAGCTCCGCCTAGCACAGAGTTCGGCTCAGTCTGGCCCGGCCCGGCTCAGCTCCGCGCCTCCATAGCCCACATCCTCTTCCCAGGTGGGCTGCGCGGGAGAGCCAGGCCGCGGTGGGGGGTGGGGGGTGGGGGAAAGAAGGCCGACACTAATCCGGGGTGTGAGGCAGGTGGGCGGGGTGGGGATGGAGGCTGCGCCCCCGCAGGCGCTCCGAGCCCGCTTAGCTCCTCCTCCTCCTCCTCCTCCTCCAGGGGTACCCCACCCCCTAATTTGCATCCTCCCCCCCCCGCACTCCCCCCCCCCGCTCCCGCGCCCACTCCCGGGCAGCCCCAGATGTGGAGCACCTCCGCTGCCCCTCTTTAGGGACCATCACCAAAGTCCCACACGGTCTCGTTTTCTTGTGGGGGTCTCTGGTTCTCTCCCGCCCACCACTCAAAGCCAGGGTCCCCTTCTTTACCTCCCCAGGCAGGGGAAGGGGAAGGTAGACACTTTTGGACTCTGTTTAGAAACACACCACGGGCCCCGGGAACCTCCTCTTCTGGGATTGGGATTCTGGGCCGATCATCTGGAGGAGCCGGCCCCGGGTCCGAGACTGGGTCCCAGCTCTGCCTCATCTCCACTCGACCTCGGCTCTGCGCCGCTTCCGGAACCCCCAGTCCATGCCTGCTTTCCTGTCTGGGAAGAGAAGGACCAGGGATCACATAGGGACCGGATGGCCTTTGAGAAGTACCGGCCCGGATCCTCCCTCCTCCCAGCTTTGTACAGGTGTGTTTAACACCTGGAGCCCGGCGGCTCTGGCAGACACCTTGGTTGGGGGCGGGGCGGGGTGGGGGTGGGGAGGAGAGACCTCCCTTCTCTATCTCTACTTTCCTGTCATTCAGTCCTTGTCCGTCCCAATATTTGCAAGGACCGCCTTGGAAGCAGCGGAAAGCTTGAGGTGACACCCTCCTCCCCCCCCTCCCCAAGTACCTGGCCCACGTGGAGGACTCTGCCAAGCCAGCCGCCGTTCGGCCGGCACGTCTCTGAGGACCATCAGAGGGCGCCCCGAACCAAAGCTTGGTACAGGACTTGCTGTCGAGGAACACTGGCCCTTTAGGTCCAGTTTCAGCTGGTGCTTGGCACATAGTAGGCTCTTTATAAGTTGAATTGGACTGAATTTCTAGCCCCTGCTTGCTCTCTATTCTGGGGGTATGGATATTTTGAGATGGGTGGGGTGGGCAGCAGGGAAGGCCTCTCCCTTTGGTGCCCCAGTTACCCTTCTGGAGCTGTCCCCCAAAGGGGGAAAGGGCACCGCTACTGCCAATCGGAGTCGCTCTCCTCTGCTTTGGGGTTAGTTGCAAGCCTAGTGTGCTCCGTAAGTAGGATCTCACACTCTTTTATAAATGTAATGGTGCTCCCTAGTCTGGTAGAACTTCAAGTTCTGGCTCTGCCATTTACTTCCTGTGTAACCTTAAGTGAGTTACATCATCTCTGTGTGCCTTTCATTTCCGTAGCTTTAAACCGAGGGAGTCGGACTAGTTGGGGGCTCTTAGCCTGGGTCATCCTGAACCTCTTGGGCACTCCTGATGAAGCCTAGGGGATCCTTTCTTGGAATAATACTTTCAAACACAGAATCAAACATATTATGGGTTTACAAGGAAACCAATGAGCAAAATATCAATGCCAAATAGAGATGAAATAATTGGCTTTCAAGATAGAGTTTCTTAGACTATAAACAAATCCTTGCGTGAGATAAGCAGCAAGTGGTACATATTATAATAGTTGGCACAAAGGATTATGGGAACATAGAATGTTTTTAAGTTTGGGGATCATTTTCTCTATGATTTTAAATAAAATAATCCTCCCAATTATCCTGTAAATATAGTCAGCTAGGTGGAAAAGTGAATAGAGTGCTTTGCCTGGAGACAGGAAGACCTGAGTTTTAGCCTGACTTCAGCTACTTACTAGTAGTGTGACCCTGAGCAAATCATTTAATCGATATTTGCCTTAGTTTTCTCATCTGTAAAATGGGGATAATAGCCCTTATTTCCCAGGGTTCTTGTGAGGATCAATTGAGTTTACTTAGCAAACCTTAAAAGCACTATATAAATGCTGCCTATTATTAGGTCCTCTAGATGCTACTCTATGTTCTTTGCTTTATGCTTTTACTATTCTATGCTCTTTATGCTTGCTATAAAGCAAATTGAGCATCAGAAATATTTTCCAGTATTCCCACTGCTGCTTCCCTTACTCAACTTCTTTTTCCTGAACTACTTTAATGGGCTTCCCTACCTCCTACCTCCAACACAGCTTTCAATCAGCTGCCAGAATAATGTTCCTTCACAGTCCAGATATGTGAATTTGGAAATCTCTTCTTTTGTCTGGTGAGTTTGGAAAACGTTTTTCTCGTCTGGATCTGTTTCATTCCCTGTGTGTTGAGGTGTTGACAGAATCTTGGAGTCTCTGAGGACATCTAGTTTGACCTATCCCAGACCAAGAAGTTTCTCTACAACATTGACAAACGACCATCCAATCTCTGCATGGAGATCTCTAAGAAAGAGATACTGTCTACTTCCCAAAGCAATGCATTTTACTTTTAGACAGCTCTCGTTGTTAGGATGGTTTTTTCCCCCCTAATATCGTGCCTACAAAGACCTCTTTTTAACCTCCTCCCATAGCTACAAGTTCTGTCCTCTTGGACTAAGCAGAACAAAGCTAATTCTTCCATGTGATAGTCTTTCACATTTTTTTTTTTTTTTTTTTTTGCTTTTTGCTGAGGCAATTGAAGTAAAGTGACTTGCCCAGGGTCACACAGCTAGGGAATGTTAAATGTCTGAGACTAGATTTGAACTTAGGTCCTCCTGACTTCAGGGCTGCTGCTCTATGTACTGCCCCACCTAGCTGTCCCAGTCTTTCACATTCTTAAGGACCAATATTGTGTGCCTCCTAGGTCTTCGATTCCTTTTTCTTCCTCAGGCTAAACATCCCTAGTTCTTTCCATTGATACTTTTGTGTTTTGGACTGAGGGCTCTCTCCTGTGGATGGTCTCCAGCCTGACTATATTCATTCTAAAATGTTCCCTGAACCTTATGCCCTAGATGTGGTCTAACCAGGGCATAGCCCACAGAGATTATCTGCCACATTCTGGGTACTCCGTTCACCTGCTACATTGGCTGCCATATCAAACCTCTTCCTCATGTGGAGTTTGCAATCTATTGAACCCTTAGATCCCCTTCAGACAAACTGGCCATTGACTGTGCCTCTTTTATCTTGAACTTGTGAGGTTGATTTTTTTTTTTTGAAGCCACTCATTGGACTTTATACTTGTCTCTTGTTAAATTGGATTTTCTTAGATCCACTCATTCAGGCTTGTTGTGATTTGGGGGAATCTTGAATTGGTCATCCATCATGCTAGCTTTCTCTCCTAACAATCTGATACCTGGACATTTAAATAGTTTGCCAACTGTGCCAGGTCATTGATGAAAATGGCAAACACTGTGGGGTCAAGCACAGATCCAAGGGGACTCCGGGATGGCATTGCCTCATTAAGGATTTCTACTCTTGTCTGGATCACATGTCTCCATCTTTTTGGGAGGCAATTGGGGTTAAGTGACTTGCTCAGGGTCACACAGTTAGTGAGAGTTAAGTGTTTGAGACCTGATTTGCACTCAGGTCCTTCTGACTCCAGGGTGGGTGCTCTACCCACTGTATGGTTATCTAGCTGCCCTAAACAGACTCCATCTTTTCTAAAAGAATAACAGAACAATTGCTTTTTGCTTTTCTTTCTTATTTTCAATGGGAGGGAGAGAAAACAGATTTTCATCAATTAAAAACATTTACATTTTAAATTGAAAAATTTTAAAGATCAACAAATCAATTGAAAAAACTAAGAGAATCTGCCAAATACTTTGCTAAATAGCAGGCATATTCTATTTGTAAGACTGCCCTCATATGCCAGTCTAGGTACCCTATCAGAAAAGGAACCAAGGTGAATTTTGCATGACCTGCTCTTGATGGAGCCATCTTGGCTCTTTGTGGTCACTACTTCTAGATGCTCACATTTCTTTCCTCTAATAAGACGTTGTAGAGTTTTACCAAGAATTAAAGTCAAGCTCAGCTTGCAGGTTCTACTCTTTTTGCTTTTGAAGCCAGTGCTGGTTGCCCTTTTCCAGTTCTAGGGCCCTTCTTCCCATTTTATATACTTTTCCAAAGCACACTAACAGTGGCTCAGCAATAACATTTGCCCCCGGTTCTTTCAGAAAGACTCCCTTTACCTTCCAAATCCTTTTTCCTCACCTGTATAAGAATGCTAATTCTCATCTAAATCAACTCACTGAATTTTGAGAAAAGTGTTTTTCAAAGCTGAAAGTGTGATAGAAATTTGATTTATTTTTGTTATTCTTTATACATTCAATTCAGTCAAAGAATTTATTGAGCACCCACTGTATGCCAGTCCCATACCAGGTGCTGAAAATACAAAGACAGAGCCATAATGAGTCCTGTCTATGAGATGTTTATATTCTAAGTGGGAAACAATGTAAACCAGAGAAATTAACTCAATGTAAATACAACATAATTTGGAAAGGGGAGAAAGTGGGCTAGACCTGTATGTATGTACTATGGTGTTGGAGCAGAACCGTGGAAGAAATGGGGAGTTCTAAGAAGCACAGATGGGGTGAGGGTATTTTAGGCAGGAATGAGTGATAGCGATTTGAGTATAGGTATGGAGACTAGAGATGGAATATTAGGGATAACACAAAGAGGTCAGGATACATGGAAAGTGGTGAAGGTGTTTCAAATCCAAGAGGACAGCACTTGTAGCTCTGGAGTTCAATTTTAATGGGCTCTAAGTGCCAAACAGGGGAGCTTGGTTCATTAATTAACTAGTTAATTAATGAAATCATTTATTTATTTAGCTATTAATTCCTCTATTTACTGCTTCACCTATTCATGCACTTATTTACTTGTTCCTTTAATCATTCATTTGTTCTGTTTGTGTATTCATTCATTTATACATAATATATTTATTCATCAATTTCTCTCTTTCTCTGTCTCTGTCTTTCTGCCTCTATGTCTGTCTCTGTCTCTCTGTCTCTGTCTCTCTCTCTCATCTCTCTTGGAGACAATTGGGAGCTACTGGAGCTTCCTAAGTAAGAAAGACCATGTTTGGATCTAAGGATCAAATGAAAATGCAAGTAAAGCGTTTTCTCAACTCAATGTGCTATATCAATGTCAGCTTTCATTACTATCCAAGCTCCATGGTCAAGGATTATATACTCTCTCTAAATGCCCTTTCTTTCTAATGCTAAGCATGGATTCTGGCCCCAGTAGGAACTTTTATTCAATAGACATTTATGAATTATAAAGAAGACTTATCTTGGATTGTAGTTTATCTTGGACAAATGATTTGAACTCCTCAAGAACATAGAGATCTCTTTTTACTTTTCATATCTTGAGTTTTGTCTCCTCAACTGCCATTTATGTTCTGTCCTTTCCAGTCCAAAGACCAATCTCTTTGGAAGAGAAAGTGAAAGCAAATAAGAATCCAGTGATTCTATCTTCTTCCCGTCATCCTTTATCATATCTCTGTTTCTCCCGGGCAGTAGTTCTGTCCTGCTTTTCTCAGTCTAGATAAAAGGATCGATCCTCTATTTGTTTTGTTTTGTCCTTTGATTCATTGCCATCCTCAGCTCATTCATAGCTTTAGTGTTCCTGATGCTATACTTCTAGTATGAGATCCAACTTTTTATTTTATCATTTTTTGTTGCCCCTCTTTACAGCAAGGATTCTTAACTTGGGGTCCCTCCAGGAAAATGAAGTTTTTTTTTCTTTCTTTTTTTTTTTTTGCTGAGGCAGTTGGGGTTAAGTGACTTGTCCAGGGTCACACAGCTAGGAAGTGTTAAGTGTCTGAGACCAGATTTTGAACTCAGGTCCTCCTGACTTCAGGGCTGGTGCTCTATCCACTGGGCCACCTAGCTGCCCCAAAAATGAGTTTTAAAAATTTGATAGCTGTCTTCCAATTGCTTTCCATCATAATCCTAGGCATTTTGTTATGCAGTTAAAACGTGGTATATGGGCTTTGCCAGCCATTACCTAGGGGGATCAGGATCCCCAAAAGGCTGGGGAGTTTTGCTTTTTCAGATGATCGATTTAGAGCTAGACACATGACCTTTGAGATCATCTGCCCCAAGATGACACAAGCACTAAATAGAAGAGCCAGGATTTGAACTTAGATCTGCAAGTTCTTTCTGACGTTCTGCAGTTCTCCCCATCAAATGTGTATGTACATGTACACACTTTTATACAGGTAAGTGCCACTTGTTACCGATGACTTTCACTTCCAGAGTGGGGACATTGATTTTTTTCTGAGTGCTCCTTTCCCACTTGGAGACACCTGAGACTCTTTCCTTATTGTGTTCTCCAAATGGGGGTCAGCTCCTGTAATCTGTCTAGCCAATTCCACAGTAAGAGGTAGCCAGCTCCTGATTGGCCCTCAAACCCACTCTGCCTCAGTGTCTAATGAGCTCTGTGAAGCCACATCCACACAGCCTTCCTTCCTCACACACTATAAACACGGAAGATATGTACCTGATCCCCTTCTCCCCCTACACTCCCTCGTGTCTTACAGACTTCACTCAATGACTGGACATGCTCACTCCTGGTTTTTGCATTCATGCAATAAACACTTCTTCCTCCTGCCAAATATATCCATGGCTTCGATCTTGCCAGGATTTGGAAACTAGATAACTTATGCTTCCATCATTACATCTGGCTACATCTGCCCCATTGGGACATTTTAGTTCCTCTGGTTATCCTGCTTAGGTCCTAGGACCCAGGCAGTATAGACCCAAGGATAATGGCCCCTTCCCACATAAAAAGGGATTATCTCTTGAACTAATATTTTACCTAGTCCCTGGACTAGCTGAAGAAGAAATGGCTTCAAGGGCCTCATGGTTTCCAAAAGTGAAGCTCCTGTCTAAATTTGATTTCTCCAAAAATACTTACCCTTTTCTTGGCTATAAGGTAAAGGCCAGTTTTGATTGGTCAAATCAATTAGTTGATTATGTCAAATTCAGGGGGTGATATTGATATATATCTTGTTTAAATGTTTGTCGAATAAACGTTTGTTGAATTGGTTCTTTGTTCATAATTCAACCTTAGTTTACCCTCCCTCTATTGTCATGGATCTACATGTGCCTGTGAATCACTGTGTTTCTCTGTGTCTATGTACATCTGCCGGGTTTATCCATGTATACCTGTGTGCCTGTATTTGTACACAATTGGGTATCGATGTATTTCTCTATTTGTCTTTGTGTCTCTGTGTGATTGAGTGTATCTCTGTATGTGTCTTGATGGGTTTGCCCGGTTTCTCTGTCTCATATGTCCATATCTATGTATTTTTGATTTGTGTGTAATTGGGCTTGGTGCCCCTGTGAATCTCTGTATGTGTTTGTGTGTCTGTGTTTGTGTAAACCTGTTTTTGTGTGTTTTCAGTGTAGCTGCTTATGTGTATTTCTGTATGTGAATCCAAGTGTTTACGTATTTGTGTGCATTCTGTGTGTGTGTGTGTGTGTGTGTGTGTGTGTATGCCCATGCCACATCTCACAGACAAGCAGCTTTCACTTGGTTGTTATGGAAACTCTGGCTCTAAAAGTGTTTATCTTAAAACCTACCTAGTGTGTGCCAGAGAGCCAGAGACATCGAGAAATAAAGCCAGAGACAGGAAGAGAGAGATGCAGAGACAGAGAGACATTTTACATATCAACAGAAAGGAAAAGCTGAGATAAAGAAAAATATAAAGCTGGAGACAGAGACAGGCAGACAAAGAGAAGCACAGAAACCCAACTATCCTGAGCTGTGCTCTTTACAAACCTCAGCAGCTGTCTCTTTTGCCTCCTGGGCTCTCAGCTGCCCTCCTCTTCTTCCTCCTTCTTTTCCTTCTCTTTCTCTTCCTCCTCCTCTTCCTCCTCCTCATTCTTTTCTTCCTCCTCCTCCTCCTCCTCTTCCTCTTCCTTCTCCTCTTTTTCCTCCTCCTCTTCATCTTTCTCTTCCTCTTCCTCCTTCTCCTCTTCTTTCTCTTCCTCCTCCTCATCTTCCTTCTCCTCCTTCTCTTCATTTTCCTCTTCCTTCTCTTTTTCTTCCTCCTCTTTCTCCTTCTCTTCATCTTCCTCCTCCTCCGCTTCCTTCTCCTCTTCCTTCTCTTTTTCTTCCTCCTTTCTCCTCCTCTCCATCTTCCTTCTCCTCCTTCTCTTCCCTCCTTTTCTTCTGAATAATGCTCTCCCTCTTTCCCATCTCCTCCTTCCCACCTCCTCTGCCTCCTTATCTTTCTCCAGTCCTTCATCCCCCTTCTTCTAACCTCTCCAATTAAATTGAACAAAATAGCCATGAAATGGCTCCTGAGTGGGAGACTTTCAACAAAGACTAGCCTTTATGTCGCACTGAAGCACGGGACCTGAACCTGACCTGTTTGAGACTCTGTTAGTTGAACATGAGCTCCGACCATTTCTGTGGAAGTAGAAAAACTTAGATTCTTCCCAGAAGGCTAATGTTAAGGACCAGCCCATCAAAATTTGGGAGGATCATTAATGGTTTGTTCATGACAGGAGCATTATATAGTACACTGGAAAAAACGTTCCCTGGTTCTGACTTCAAAGGACCTGGGTTCAAATGAGGGGGTCGACTTGATATCTTATGAGTCTCCTAGCTCTGTGATGAACTTCTTGGCCTGAAAAACTGAGCTCATGCATGTTGACAACATCACGGATCTTGGAAGTCTTGGAGTATCTTACCATCCAGAAGCCAAGAGTTTAGTTAGAAAGACAATACCCATTTGTATTCATATATGTACACATGTTTTACCTGCACTTTTTTTGGCCCTCTGGACCAGTGATTTATATGGAAGTCCCTCTACCAATGCAGATCCCAACACTAGTCCTAGATTACCTGAATAAAGAGAGAGGTGAAGTGATTTGTCATAGAACCTAAGTGAGGGGCAGGACTTGAAGCCAGGTCTTCCTGACCAAGCCCGCCTTTCTATCAGTCCAACCAGGGATGCTATTTTTCTATGCGTATATTGAGTTTTGCACAATGAGGGGATTGGACTAAAACCTATGTGAGCTCCCTTCCAGTGCTAAGTCTAGGATGTTGTGATCTATGCAAATGTATGCTCTGCTGTGCTATAATATATGCAAAGCAAATGGGATTTCTTCAATGACTTAGAAACTGAATTCTAAGAAATGGAGAAGGTAAGTGATTTACAGGAAGGGTCAGAATTAGGATAGGAACCTGGGCTTTCCTGAACCTAAGCACAGAACTTGATTACATCATGGTTCCTTTATTAATCTGCATAAAATGGACATTTTTTCATATGCTATAATATTATATAATTTCCAGGTATATGCATTTATATATGACAGAGGTGAGCATCTTGAGTATGTAAGATGCTGGGTTCAGGCCCTGTCTCTGTGACTCTGGGAAAACCATTGAATTTACTTCTCTGTGACCCAGACAACTCTCTAAGACTGTAAGTAAACTGCCGAGCAGGTGCCAACTGGTTCCCCATCTTGGTGACTTCTTAGGTCTAATGTCAAAAATAATATATGTATATATATATGTATGTAAACCAACAAAAATCTGTATATAGATATATTTGCATAAAATTCTACAATATGGAAAAGTAGCATATGAGCGATCCTAACAGGAACAGAAAATTGGAGGTAAGTTGTAGGGTCAGGATCATTATCTTCAAGAAAGTGAAGATTGGTTCTTTATTCTCGAAAAGGACCAAAATGACATCACTATGTTAGAGTCGAGTTACCGTGTGCCCTACTGTGGCTGATCAGACCTACAGGTCTAGTTTCAAAAGTAATATATGTATATATATATATATATATATATACACACACACATACATATATATATGTATGTAAACCAACAAAAATCTGTATATAGATATATTTGCATAAAATTCTTTAACATGGAAAAGTAGCATATGAGCAATCCTGACAGGAATAGAAAACTGGAGGTAAGTTGTAAGGTCAGGGCTGGGAATTAATCATTATCTTCAAGAAAGTGAAGATTGCTCCTTCATTCGGACCAAAATGACATCTCTATGTTAGAGTCGAGTTACTGTGTGCCCTACTGTGACTGATCAGACCAATAGGAGCTCAGAGTACTCAGCCACAGTTTGGACACAAATAGTCCCTATGAACAGTTGGGGCACTTCTCCAATTTTGTGCATCTCACATTTCCTTTGAGCTAATTCAATTCTACTTTGCTCATAGAGCACAGCACCTTCTCTGAAGAGGGCACGCCATGCTGGGTGGTCCTGTGCCAGTGTCTTCCATGTCATACAGTCAATTCTAAAATTCTCAGGAGACCTTGAGAGTGTCCTTGTATGGCTTTTTCTGACTACCTGGTGAACACTTTCCCTGTGTGAGTTCTCCATAAAATAGTCTTTTGGGCAAGTGTCCATTTGGCATTTGAACAATGTGGCCAGCCCAACGGAGTTGTGCTCCCTGCAGTGGAGTTTGAATGTCTGGGGGTTTAGTTTGAGGCAGGACCTCAATATCTGGTATCTCATCCTGTCAGATGATCTTCAGAATCTTCCTTAAAAATTGAAATGGAAACATTTCTATTTCCTGGCATGGCGCTGTTTTACTGTCCAGGTTTCACAGGCAAATGACAATTTATAGATCTTCAGTTTGGTAGTCAGTCTACTACCTCTCCTCTTCCACACTTTCCCTTGGAGCCTCCCCAACACTGAGCTAGCTCTGACAATGTGTGTGTCAATCTCATTATCAACATGGACCTCCCTGCCAAGGTAAGTGAACTTATCCACAGTGTCCAAAACTTCTCCATTTGCTGTAATTAATGGTTCCAATGGAGGTGATGCTGGCTGATGGAACACCTGTATTTTCTTGGTTAATTTTGGACCAACATTAACACAGGCAGCAGAGAATCCATCAAAACTTTGGTGCTTCTCAGCTTCAGAGGCTCTTTGGACTCCCAATGATCTGCAAACAAAAAATCATGCTCCAACACTCCCTCCCCTTTAGTTTTGGCTTGTAGCCCCAAGGATGTGAAGCTATATGGCTGCCAGTGGCCACTAGGTGTCACAAGAGCTTGTTAGCATCTTACCTCAGTCCTGTAAATGAATGACCTGAACACTTTCCTCCTCCAAAAACAGGTGTGAGAATAGCATCCAGCTCACAAGGTTGTTGTGGAGATTCAATGAGATAATACAGAATTGGTAAACCTTAAATCTGTGTAATTGTTAGCTAGTGATAGACCGATTAAATCTGTTCTGTTTGATTCCAAAGACAGCACGAAGCAGCTGCTAAGCTGAAGTGTTTTTGATTTAGGCTCAAAAAACCTTTCTCTATAGAGTTATCTGAAAGTGTAATGGGTTGCAAAGGGTTCCACTGAAAGATTTGGGGGACCGTTTTTTCAGAGGTACTGTAGGGGGACTTCTGGATCAGGTACAGGTTGGACTAGGAGGGTTTCCAAGGTTTTTCACATTTTGAAATTCTGTGATTTTATTTAATTCAACAAACATGAATTAGGTGCCTTCTGTATATGGAATCCAATGTTCAGTGGGAGAGCATTGGTGATGATATACAGTGTTAATAAGACATAGAGCTCATACCAATACATAAGATATGTATTGATGCTTGTAGATAACGGTAATGTGAACATATATATTAATAAAGTATCTGGGAAAGAGGGATAAAACAGTGACTATCACATTCGAGGGGGGACTGGAGGAAGCTTGTTAGAAGAAAGAGCATTTGAATTGGACTTTGCAGGATGACTTAGAATTCTACGAGAGATGAGGAGAGCATAGGCTATTTTAGCAAAGGAATACATATATTTATATGTATATATATATATATGTATGTACACACAGATATGCTGAGATATGCACATACATACATAGATATGTCTACATATATGAGTTTGTTTTTGGTTTTGTTTTTTGCTGAGGCACCTGGAGTTAAGTGACTTGCCTAGGGCCACACAGCTAGGAAGTGCTAAATGTCTGAGATCAAATTTGAACTCAGGTCCTCCTGACTTCAGGGCTGGTGTAGTAACTACTTCACCACCTAGCTGCCCCTACATATATTAAAATTTTTTTTAATTAAAGCCTTTTATTTACAAAACATATGCATGGGTAATTTTTCAATATTGACCCTTGCAAAAGTTTTTGTTCCAAATTTTTCCCTCCTTCCCTCTCCTAGATGGCAGGTAGTCCAATACATGTTAAATATGTTAAGATATATGATAAATCCAATATATATACATACATATATATATATTTATATAGTTATCTTGCTGTACAAGAAAAATCGGATCTAGAAAGAAAAAAAAAACCTGAGAAGGAAAACAAAATGCAAGCAAAAATCAACAGAAAGTGTGAAAATACTATGTTGTGGTCCACATTCAGTTCTCACAGGCCTCTCTCTGGGTCTATATGGCTTTCTTCAGCACTGAACAACTGGACTTGGTTTGAATCATCTCATTGTTGAAGAGAGCCATGTCCCACCAGAGGCTGATCATTGTCTAGTCTTGTTGCTGCCATGTATAATGATCTCCTGGTTCTGCTAATTTCACTCAGTATCAGCAGTTCTCCAACCGATGGGCATCCACTCAGTTTCCAGTTTCTAGCCACTACAAAAAGGGCTGCCACAATTTTGCACATGTGGGTCTCTTTTCCTCCTTTAAGATCTCTTTGGGACATAAGCCCAGTAGAAACACTGCTGGGTCAAAGGTTTACATATATGTTTTTAAAAAGAAGGTTGTGAAGTTTGATTGTAATACAATAAGATCAAGTTAGAAACTTTTTTTTGAACTATTGGATTAATTTTGTTCTCAGGGCAGAGTAGAAGTTCTACTGGGGGATAAATCTCATAAAGTTGTATAAGGTATCTTCAAAAGGGTATTAATAGTTCCTTTCTAGAAAAGTTACTCAATGTCCTTAATGTACATGGCAAAAGTGGATAGAGCACCAGGCCTAGAGTCAGAAGGACTGAGTTCAAATATGACACAAGCTATGTGATCTTGGACAAATCATTTCATTCTGTTTGCCTTCATTTCCATCATCTGTAAAATGAATTGGGAAAGGAAATGGCAAACCACACCCATATCTTTGCCAAGAAATTTCCAAATGGGGTCAAAAAGAATTGGACATGACTGAAATGACTGAACAATAAAGTAGAATGGGTGAAATAAGAAAGTGAGTGGGTAAAACCTCACTAGAGATCTTCATATAAAGATTGGATGAAAACTTCTTAAAATATCTTGAAAAAACTTCTGAGTTCAGTATGTATCAGACTACATGACCTTGAGGTCCCTTTCTGAATATGATTCTGAATTCTTTAGATACCCATTCATAAGACTAATCTTTCTCTTTGAGTAGATATCAAGTCACCATAGAATACCTTTTTATTTCTTTTACCACATAATAAGTGCTTAAAATAAAGAAGACTCAAATATGTTCACTGACAAGTAGTTAAAACATACTTTTATGCTTTTCTGGGAGGCAAAGACTTCCAGGTGAGTTTTGAAGTCGCCAAACAGTTACCTCAGATAAGTATTTTCTGATTACTCATTCAAAACCCATTGCTCCTGCCCAGCCAGGGTTCATTCTTGTAGAGGGGGTGAATGATGAACTTTTCCTCAAGACAAAGGTTTTAGGAAGCACCTCCCACTGGGCACCTAGTGTCTTGGCTAGATCTTTCAATGAATTTAGACCTCTCCAATTCATGAGGTAGCTACTAAGTCTAGGAATATTCTTTTCAGGATTGATGCTGGGTTACTTGTGCTCAGGAAAAATACACAAAATAGAAAAAGCAGTGAAAGATGAGATCTGGTCTCAGGCTCCATTTAGAAAACATTCTCTTACTATCATGTGGCCTGTTATTACCTTTACTGTTTATAAAGAGGGGGAAAAAAGGGAAAATCCACTTGTATCCTTCCTGGAAGTCCAGATAAGGACTGATGGAGTCTCAAACCAGACCTTGGAAGATGGGGGAAAAGAGAATGAGTGGAAAGTGCTTTGTCTCTTCCAGTGTAGGTGGCCTCTTTGTTCAGTGGCCATTCCTCTTTTACACAGTCTCTTTGTCATGGTGAATAGGGGACCAGCCAAAAACCTCTCTAGATTCTGATTGTTCATGTCCTTTACTTAGCAAACACGTGTGTCACCAGAAATTACAAAACATGGAAAGAATCAGAAGGAGGGGCCAAACATCTAGTTCTCTTGAATCTTAAGAGACTGCATTTTTTTTCCATAGAAATGGCAAGAAATTAGTTGCAGTTTTGCTACTTGAGCCTTATCGGATTCCAAGCTTGACATCTATTCCCCTACTCCATACTTCTCCTGTTTTGCAGATCTTAAAAGCCCTGGAAAGGTTGTCAGCTATAAGTATTACCATAAGGCAAAGAGATGAAAAGGTCTCAGGAATTTGGAACCAAACATAAAATTCACTTGGAATCTTCTTAATGATAAGCAACTAGAAATAGGAACTGTCTTTTTATGTTTTGGGTATATATTATAGAGTATTTATATGTGTATATATTATATATAATACCTGTATATGTCATATGTATGCTATACCCCAGGCAATTTTGCTTCTAAATCTGCAAAATGGGATTAATGAAATGATACAATATGCACTGGAACTTGGGAAAGAACTCTGTAAATGGTCAAGTGCTGTATAAAGGAGTTCTTATTATCACCATCATTATTATATGCAATAGAGATATAGGCATTTTATTATTCATAAATTGAGAGATTTAGTTTCTATCATTTCAAGGACCTCTGATTTGTTGAAATACACAGTAAGGCTGTGTCAGAGACAACATTTAGTGTATATTATTATCATTGTGTCCAGCTGCCAGGGCACGGCTTTGAAAACCAGCTTTCCTTGTTTCTCTGCTGCCAAAAATTGTTTTTGGATCCCTTCCAAAATCAACTCTAACCACTCACCTCCTTTTGGAAACCTTCCCAGACTAACTCCACCCCATGATGTCATGTTGCTCCAATCTCTCCTTAAGTATTCCTTTCTTCTACCACTCTGACTGGATGTGATATTATATAACAATAATAATGGCTGACAACTTATAGTTCATGTGAGGGGTTGCAAATTCTTTGGCTTAATATACAACCTAAGATCGCCTTTAATCTTCACCCCACCTCTGTGAGTAGATGCTATTACTATTCTCATTTTGCTTATAGGGAAACTGAGGTTCAGAGAAATTAAGTTTCTTGTACAGTCCCTGGGTAAGATTTGAACATAAGTCCCGCCTCCCAAGCCAGCAATCTAGCCTCTAGGCCTATTGTTCCATGAATGTCACTCTGATATGTGTAGAAATGTGAGATCCAATTTGCAGAGCACTCTACCCATTTCTCAGTAGGTTGGGCCATTGTAAGTTACATAATAATAGCAGGTTCATTTTATTACATCTCATCTGATCCTACCAGCAGTCCGGACTGCTATATGTATCTGATTCCCTGAGGGTAATGGCTGAGTTCAGGTTCTCCTCGAGGGAAGGAGCTCTCAAGTAGAATCCCTAACAGACCACAGTTTCCCCTTTAGTGGACAGAGATAGACCCGGGGTCTATGTGAATAGTACTGAATGGCGTGGGGAGGGGGGGGTCGGGAGGAGGCAGGTTGCAGCTAATTGAAAGAAGCAGCAACTGGACATTTTTTTTTGCACAAACGCTTTAATTGCAAAAATAAACACAGCTTTATCACCTGCCTGAGAGCAGCATCTGCTTTACAAAATCGATAAATAAATAATAGCCAGAAAACCGAACGCCGTACCCGATGGTAGCTCAGACAGGTCTGTACAAAGAAACTCCCTCCCTACGCCGTCCAGTGGGCCGGGTCGAAGGTTATCCCTCTGCCAGCTCCCCGCACTTGGGTGGGTGGGGTGTAAAGGATTGTCGGGGCCCAGAGTAGAAAAGATAATCGTCTGTGTCCTGAGTCTGTGTAAAGAAAGTGCCTGGTAGGAAAGAGCTCGGAGGAGCTGTCCTCCCGCCTGGTGCTGAAAAGCCAACTCTCCGGCCGCGGCTGGGCACGCTCACTAAAACCAACTTGGGGCGATCCTCGGACAAAATTAGGCTCGCCACCTGGCGTTGGTCCCGAGAGGAAGTAGGGAGAGAAGATCGGGGCGGGGAGACGGGATGGCGGGACCCATTAGAGGAATGGGAATGGAAAACCCACTCAAAGTGTGGGGCCAGGACAAAGCCAGTGGAGGATTTGACCCCTTGACATCAGCGACAGTAGGCTGTCTCTGTTCCGAGTGTGGAGCCTCCGTGGTGATCCAGTATGCTGCAGGGCGGCCTGAGCGAGAGCCTAGAGGGCTGCGAAGGAAAGGCCCAGGGCGTAAAAGCCTAGCCCCTTGAGTCTCTCCTCGGCCCGGGCCTTCTGCTTCAGGTGCACCTTGCCGTGACGTTTCTTCTCGTCGCTACGCGCGAAACGACGGCCGCACACGTCGCAGGCGAAGGGCTTCTCCCCCGTGTGGGTGCGCACGTGCGTGGTGAGGTGGTCACTGCGGCTGAAGTTGCGCAGGCAGATCCGGCACTGGAAAGGCTTGTGGCCGGTGTGGATGCGCAGGTGGCGGTTCAGCTCGTCCGAGCGGGCGAAGCTGCGGACGCAGCTCTCCACCGGGCACGCGAAGGCCTTGGCGTGGGGCCGAGGACAAAAACAGCGGGGACTGCACTTGCCGCCCCGCCGCCCCTTTCGCCTGGGTTCAGCCTGGGCGGGCTGCGGCGGCTGCGGCGGCGGCGGCTGCGACTGTGGCTGGGCCGCCGTCGGTGGTGGGAGTTGCGAAGGCCCCGGGAAATCATTTGTAGTCGGGGGCGCTACCGAGAAGTCTGAGGCAGGGCCGGGGAGGGGGAGGCTGAGCGGGGAAGACTGGGCCCGGGCTAGGAGGTCCCCGCCACCGCTGCCGCCCTCCCCGGAGGGGCTCAGGCTGAGCCCCGACTGGAGACCCTCGGCCCCTTCTCCAAAGTCGCCCGAGGGCAACTGACTGGAGCCGGACAGGGAGAAGGCGTCGTAGGTGCCCCCGTAGATTCTGCTGGCCGGGCCGGGCAGGTCCGCCGGGCAGCTGATCTGCAGCAGATCTTCGATCTTGGAGCCCAGCGGGGGGAAGCCAGCCTCGGGGCTGGGCTGGTAACCGCCCTGGGGCAGATAGCTCGGAGCGCCTGCAGACAAGAGGTCCCAAGGCCCGTAGGGGGCTTTGAAAGCCGGAGTGGCGTCCAGGGCAGGCGACACCGGAGGGGCTCGGAGGCCCGGCTTGACGTCGGGTGGGGACGGCTGGGGCTCATAGAGGCACTGTGGGGAGGCGCCCGCAGTCGGCGAGGTCTCCCACGGCGTCTCCGCAAACGGGGTGGCGGGGCCCAGGTCAGTCGGGAAGAGATCCAAGGGCCCGGCCAGCGAAGTGTCCGGGCTAGCAGCGTACAGGGCGTCCAGCGGAGCCCGAGGTCCCGCGCCGTCTGGCCCAGGGAAAGGAGCCAGGCCAAGGATCCCGGACATGAGATTGAACAGAGCCTCCTGATCGTGTGGGTGCTCAGGAATGGCCTGGATGAAGAAGCTGCCAGTGTAACTGAGGCCGGGTTGGGGGGAGGGAGAGGGACCCTCTAGGAAGAAATAATCTGAGGTGTCACAGGCGCCGCTCAGCGTGGAACTCAGGAAGTCACCTGCCGGGAGAGAGCAGCGAAGGCCCAGGACTTTAGAGGAGAGCTGGGAAAGGGGGAGGGAGGGGTCCGCCACGCAGATTCCTAAACTCGGGAGCCCCGATTCTGACTTGACGGCCCCTCGGGGCTGCGCTCTGCTGGCCCCGCCAACACTTGGGCACAAGGTCTCACTCCTCCCGCCCTCCCACCCTTCTAGCGCCGTACCGGGCTCGTGCCTCCAGGTGCTCACAGACTGAGCCGGCCGGGTGGGAGCGAGCCTACGGGCACGGACACAGGTGCAAGCGCACACTGACCACGAGCACACTCATTTCTCACATGCCCACGCAGATGGAGCCCGAGAGGCGCAAGGGCTCACGCTGAGATGGCAGCATTGCCGATCTGGGGACTTGGGGAGGAGAGGGACCATCTTCCACTCCCACCCCCGCCGGCCTCAACCTTCCCTCCCCCGCTTCCCCCGTACCATTGTGCACAGCAAGGCTTCGGTTCCCGGGTTGCTAACGCATACGCACATCCATCCATCAGCCATCCATCCATCCCTCCGCGCATCCAGCCAGCCCCGCTACCGCCACCTGCGAGACCTGGCTCCCCCCCCCCCCATCCTGCCCCACACTGAGAAAAGAGGGGCTTCTCGTCTGTCTTTAGCTTATATATCTGTATTGGGGGGGGGCTCGCCTTACCTCCCGGGAAGCCAGCGAGGGAGGGGTCTCTTCCTGGTCGCAAAGTCTCCTGGCTGGTCTCAACGCATCCCTCGGGGTACTTGGCGAAAAGCGCTTCTGGGCAGAATTCGCTCATGTTCAGCATGGCGGAATGGGGGTCCCGGCTTTAAGGATGGGGAAGCGCTCACCAGGGGCCCAAGGGACCCTTCTTCTGGGAGGAAGGGTACCGACGATCCGGGCTCCCTACAAGTACTCTGCAGCCGGAGGGATCCTGCCTCCCAGCCTTGGGCTTTGGGGAATCGAGATGTGCTAGGTGGTGGGGTTTGGGGGCTCTGGGGATTCCCCCCCACCCCTGGAGCGGCTGCTAGGGGTCCGGGCTCCGGCTCCTTGCGTTTTGTAAGGTGCAGCGCGGCTCCCCCAGCCCGCAGCCCCCACTTATATACTGGCGGCTGGGCTGGCGCGGATCTTCCGCCTCCCGGGGCCGCTTCCATTTCTGGAGTCCCCGGCCCGGTCGCTGTGACGTAAATGCCCAAATATGGACACAGGATGTGGGCCAGGGAGTCCCGATAAGGAAAGCTCGCTGGGTGACGTAGCCCGCCCAGAGCTGGCTCTGAGTGTGTGTGTGTGTGTGTGTGTGTGTGTGTGTGTGTACGTCCAAACCTTTACATTTGCGCTTTTGGGGGAGGGAAGATGAGAGAGAGAGAAAAGGGAGTGATGAGTCTGCCTAGGTGAATCTATGATTTCGTACTGGAAACCACACGTATGTGTTTCCCTGAGTGTGCACCTGTGTGCGCATCTCTCTCTGTGTGCTACCTCGATGGCTCCCACAGTCAGCCCCCTGGGGATCTCGGCTTTCTCTCCGTGCTGGAATGGATCGCTTTGCATTTGCGGCCCCGTGAGAGTGTGTTGCTCACGTTTGTTCACACCCTGATGTAGTGTTCTGCCTCTTGGCTTTGGGATTTTAAAAATATTGCGTCTTTTTATAATTCTCACCCCGCCCTCTCTTCCCCGCCCCCTCCCCTGGGATATGGTCCAGGAAGTTCCAGGAGGAAATGATCCTCACTTCTTCAAAGTTGGGAGTTTCATAGACTTTGTTGCCTGAATGAGGAGCATGGGGGAAAAAAGGGGGACTGCCTCCCTGACAGGGGAACCTGGATCTTGCCTATCTTGGAAAGCTGGAGAGTTGATGTCAGTCTGGGTCGGTGAGGAGAGGTTGGATTCTGACAGACAGCCTTCTCTCTCTCTTCCCTCAGGCCCCTTAGATGTCTCCCTCCTGCTGGGGCTCCTTTTCCTCTTCCTCTAGAAGGGAATCCCACGGTTTCCTCCTGCCCACGATGCCTTTGGGTGATCACTCAAAGACTTTACAGGAAAGGTATAAGTCATCTTGTCCCATTAACATTCTGAAGTGCCCTGAGCCTAGCCTCTGTACAATAAATTCTACTAACGAGCATTGATTAATCTCTACTCTGTGCTAGGCATTTGACTCGAAAAGACTAAAATGAAATACAAGAAAGTAAAGAATTGATTGGAAAGAGGAAGGAACTGAGTCAAGGACACCAAGTAAGAACTTGGTGTAACAATCCAGGTGAGAAGAGATGAGGGACCCAAGTTGATCATAAGGAAATTTGGTTTAAAACATTTTTAACCAGAAAAAAATAAACAATAATAATAAAAAAAGAAGTGATGAGAGATAGACCCATGGTAGAGACTGGCTGGGTGGAGAGAAGGGGACAAATGTGAAAGATATTGTGGAGCTAAAAACAAGACTCAACAAGCTTCCTTGTGCTACCTCTTCCTCGAAACCCACAGCTTTGCATAAATTTGTGTCTAATTATTTGTGAATATCTCTAATCTCTAAAATATAAGCCCCTTGAAGCTAGAGCCTATTTCCTTTTTCATCTGTTATCCACAGCACCAAAGTCCCAATGTGTGCCATACTTTTTTTTTCTGTCTGAACCTGTAACTTCAATTGCATAGAGCATTCTAGTCTACTCATCTTATATCCACTGCACCATACTGCCTTTTGTCTGGTACACAGTTGGCATTTAATATATCCTTCTTGAGTGGAAATGAATTGTGCTCACAAAGTCTCTGCACAATTTTTACATTGAACATCAATCAACAAGTCCTTATGTTCTAGTGGAGGAGAACATATATAAAAGTATACATGGATTCAAAATAAGGAGTTTAGTTGTCAGCAAATGTATATTGCCAGCAAGTGTGTGTATCCAGTGGATAGAGAGCTGGACCAGGAGTCAAGAAGAACTGAATTTATTTATTTCATTTTATTAAAGCTTTTGATTTGCAAAACATATGTATGGGTAATTTTTCAACATTGACCCTTGTAAAGCTTTCTGTTACAAAATTTTCCCCTCTACCCTCCACCCCTCCCCTAGATGGCAGGAAGTCTACTACATGTTAATTATGTTAAAATACTTGACAAATCGAATATGTGTATATATATTTTTACAATTATCTTGCTGTGAAAGAAAAGTCGGATCTACAAGAAAAAAAATCTGAGAAAGGAAACATAATGTAAGCAAACATCAATAGAGAGCATAAAAATGTTATGATTTGGTCCACATTCATATCCCTCTCTCTGGGTATAGATGGTTCTCTTCATCACTGAACAATTGGAACTGATTTGAAACATTTCATTGTTGAAGAGAGCCACATCCATCAGAACTGATCATCATGTAATCTTGTTGTCGCCATGTATAATGATCTCCTGGTTCTGCTCGTTTCACTCAGCATCAGTTCATGCAAGTCTCTCCAGGCCTCTCTGAAATCATCCTGCTGGTCATTTCTTACAGAACAATAATATTCCATAGCATTCATATACCCTAATTTATTCAGCCACTCTCCAATTGATGGGCATCCACTCAGTTTCCAGTTTCTAGCCACTACAAAAAGGGCTGCCACAAACATTCTTGCACATGTGGGACCCTTTCCTTCCTTTAAGATCTCTTTGGGATATAGGCCCAATAGAAACACTGCTGGGTCAAAGGGTATGCACAGTTTGATAACTTTTTGAGCATAGAGAAGAATTGAATTTAAGTTATACACTTAAGAGTCACGTGACTCTGAGCAAGTCCCTTGAGATTTGTTTGCCTCAGCCTCTATATTTGTAAAATAGGAGTAATAATATTACTTATGTCCCAGAGTTGTTCAATCAATGGATAATGTTTATAAAGTCCTTTGCAAACTTTTAAAGTACTATCTAGATGCCGGCCATTATTGTTGTGTCAGGTCTTGTACTAGTTTCTAAGGATATAAAAACAAAGAATGCATACAAGGAGCTGACATTCTGGTCTCCAGATTCATTCTAAACCTTTGTACTCTTGTTGCCCTTCCCCAGGGGCATGATCAGTGTCCAAGGATGATTCTGGGGTTAGACTGAAGCCTCAGGTTCAGAGGCACCAGGACCAAGGCTCAGAGTGAGAGTCCAAGCTTTTCCCCCCTTGGGCAGAGATATTCCCAGAAACTAAGGTGGGGGACAGAGCCAGGGCCCCACTTTTCAAGGCTCCTCGAGCAAAGAGTCTTGTTTCACCTGTCCTATAAGTTGAGACAGAAGAGAAAACTCTGGACTATTTAATTTTTATCCATTTATTTACCTCAATAGACCTTCATCCACTCCCTCTGGAGACACCCTCAGTTCCATCATTCCATTTGCTCACACAACCATGCACACAGAAAACTCTGCTCACTTTGATATGTGAGCCCTCAAGCACACACACACACACACACACACACACACACACACTCTTGTTGTTGACCTCTTCCTGGCTTCAACCCAAAGATCCAGAAATACAAAAGCAGCCTTGTTCCACCTCCCTCCATGGTCCAACAGGTGCCAGGACCAAACTAGGATAGTACCCTCTCATCCACTCCTATCCAATCAGAGGGTTGTGAGTGGGAACCCTCCAGGCTGTGACAGCTGACTTCTCCTAGTGTCCAGGTCAGAGCTTTAGGAAGACCCAAGTTGCTTTGGCCTGCCTCTGAGTCATACCCAAGCCACATGTACTAGGAGGAAAGACAACAAGACACTTATTTGAGGAGCAATTTGATAAAAAAGAAAGGGGTGGGCTAGCTACTTCCTCACCCACTGCTGCAGAGAACTGGCCTGTCCCCAGGGATTGACTCAGAAGAACCAAGCCTGTTGAGAGATTTCTAAATCCTGACCTATCTCTCTCCAGAAGAGAATCCATTTCTATTTCCAGAGACAATTGGTGGTGGCTTCTGTGGATTTCCTTTGGAGTCCATGGCAATGTTCCAGGTGAACCAGGACGGTTCAGGGAAACATCTCTCAGCCTCCTGTTACCGTTAGAACAAAGACAAAGAAAAAACCAAGGTCCATGATTGAACTCAGGTGACAACAGTGATAGTGGTAGGGGGCGATTTTTGCTTCAACAAAAAAAAGTGGATTTCAACATCTTATTCTGTCCAGGAAGCATCCCCAAGGAGCTGCTAGCCTGGATACTGCATACACCTTCACACTGTTCTCTTCTTAAAAATTGAAATTTAATTTGATGCCATCACAGCAAGAATTGCATGGTAGAATTTGTCTGGAGTGGAGGAAAGTTGACATTTAGGATAATTTTCATTGTCAAAGTAATAATAATAGTAGGGAGCTAAGGGAGGGCAGAAAACCAATTTCTGGGACTTTCCCCAGAGTCAAGGAAAATGAATTGGGAGAGAAAGCCAGCAAAGTCCAGGCCTGAGGTCCAGAACAGTTGTGAAGTTCCTCTTTCAGCTACCCAAAGGCAAAGATCAAACCGAAAGGAGAACCTTGAAGAGCTTTTTTTCTCCCTCTTGCCTGTGCTTAGTTTTTGAAGAGGACCAAAGACATTACTGGGTGATGTCTTTTCTCAAGAGTGAATTGGATTTAAGTGAGCCATTTACTCCATAGCACCTGCTTCCACCATCATCATGGTTGTTGGAACAAATTGTTCTTATCCACCTATTCCATTTGATAAAGTCTTCACGTGCTTGAGAGCCATCCCCTTAATTCTCTGTTGGGCGTAAGGTCTATTGGTCACCCTCGATCTGGTTTAGCCCATCTGCTGAAATAGCTCCCCACGGTGTGGCTGCTGCACCAGATTCAGCTTCTGGGAGCCACAGGTGAGCTTGGAGACAAGTGGACACCAAAGGTAGATGAGCAGCAGCTCTCACACGAGAGGTGCTAGTCCAGGAGCCCAAGGAAAGGCCTTATTATTGCCTTCAGGGTAATTACAAATCCTCCATTCGGCATTCAAGGCTCTCTAAAAATGATTCCAAACTACAATTGCAGATGGATTTCACTTTGCTTCATTTACTTCTTCTTGCATTCTACATCCCAACCAAACTGGATGACCATTTGTCACTTGAATTCAACAGTAGAATGTCCTTTGAAAGAAGAGACCTTTTCCCTCCTCTTTCCTGTAGGGCTAAGTATAATATCTTACAAGTGGTAGGTACTTAATGTTTGTTGAAGTTAGTATTTTGTTAAAGTTTTATAAAAATATTTGTATATATGTATACACGTGTATTACTTTTTAAAATTTGTTGCAACCTATAAATAGTGAAAATTTAATTTAACAACCTCTCTACTCTATGGAGCCATCAAAAACCCACCATGAGCAAGGTCCAGTGCTAAGGATGCTTACTAAGACAGTAAGAAAAACAATAGTTGTTCCTATTTTATTTGATTTATATAATTTTTCTTTTCTTTTTAATATTAATAGTTACATAATTTTTATTAAGCGGTGGTTAAATCCATAGTAAACATAGTGGTTTTTTCTGAAAGAACAAATGCTTTCACAGACACCCTCATACACTGTGTGAACATGGCTCATGAATGCTAAGAAGGCATCATCCCTGTGCTGGGGTCTGGGAGCCCAGATATCTCCTTCCTGAGTCTGTGTACACAGACTTCTATAGCATATTCCCGTATAGTGCATGTAAAACACAGACTTTAATTACAGGTGGGCCCTGGTACGGGAACTGAGCCAGGGATTATACAAACTTTGTGTCTGTTACAGACACATGGGTTTCTGTTCTAATCCCTGCTCTGGGCCTATAGCCAGGTCACACCTCCCTGGCTCTGGATGCAAAGGGACAAAAGCCACGTCCCTTTGGCCCCAGCCCACCAAAGCCCACCTTTGTTGGAATGGCTATCTGGAGTCTTTTTCTGTAGTGGGGCCCCCTCAGCCTCCAGATCCCTTTCTTTTTGTCCCCCTCCCCAACTACCATCAGGTTTCTCTCCTACTCTGCAGGGTGACCCTCCATCCTGCACTGACATGCCAGATTGACCATCCCCAGGCCGTCTGCTATTTTTTCTTCTCCTGTAGTTTTTTTTCTGTCTCTCCTTTTTATGCCCCATTCCTTCCATTTAAAAAACTGTTATGTCTGTGGCTTTATGGGCTGAGTTATTTCTCAGAAAGTTATGTTCTGCTCCCCCTCTCCTCAGGATAAGGAACCTGGGGAGCTGAATCTGAGTCATGGCCTTGAGTCCCCAGAGTGATTGTGTGCCCTTGGATGAAGCAAGACAATGCCCTTCCCCAGTTGGGCCTTCATTTTTATATCTGTGAATTGGGAATATTGCTGTCATGCTTCCTTGACCCATCTCATTAGGATCAAAAGATAATATGTCCAATAAAGTTCTGTTATTCTTATTTTCATATTAATATTGGAACAGAGGCAGGATTGAGGGGGATGGTTAAGGCTTTGTAACAAAGTTGAGGTCCATTCTCTAAGTTGCCTTGACTTTGTTGTTCTAGACCTTAAATGTTTGTTGAATAAATGAATAGTTGGACCACCTTTAACCCTAATATTAGTTACCGACTGCCCCCTAAGTGCTGTCATAGACTTACTCATCTACAATTCGACCTTGGTCCCATATTGATACCTTCATGTACTCAGGCTATATCCTATGCCCATCTACAGATTCATTCTTAACTGTAGGGATCAGAGGAATCAGATCTGATTTCCAGTCTTGGCTCTGACATCTGGGTGGTCTTGGGCAGGTTATCTTCCCTTTCTAGGTCTTGCCTTCCTTTTCAATGGATGGGTTGGGTTATAATTCAGATGCCTTCTAAGGTGTTTCCCAGATTTAAATCTGTGATCATATTCTAGTTCTATCTCTAGGGCTACTTTCCCAACTCACACTTACCTTGGCCAAGACCCCAGAGGGTGATTAGACCAGACTTTGGAAGTGGGGACATGATGATAGCAACTGCATCAATGAGACAAAGATCAGGAGAGCTGAATTACCAGCCACAAAGTCTCAGTGATCTATTTAAGCTAAAGGAGGAATGGAGGAGAGAAGTGGTGTGGTATAGGAGAATCATTGGGAATTTAGATGGGAGGATTGGGAAAATTTACCTTTCATATCTAGAGAGCAGAGCTGAGTGGTTCAAGAACTATTTCTTGAATAAATGGGTAATGAAAAGCATCCTTTCCTATTTTCTCCCTTCTCTTCCCTCTTCTGGGAAGAGCCCAAGAAAGAGAGACAAATTGGTATAATAGAAAGAGCAAGGTTCTGAAGTCAGAGAACATAGGTCCAACGGGTGGTTCTGTAAACTGCTAAGCAAGTTGTCTAACTTTGCAGGACTTGGTTTTCCTTATCTGCTAATTGAGGGTGGGGAATAATGGTCAATGATCATAAAATGTCAGAATTGAAAGGGGCTCCTCTCTCTCTCTCTCTCTCTCTCTCTCTCTCTCTCTCTCTCTCTCTCTCT
>JAJPUD010003950.1:81816-106669 GCA_023553655.1 Myrmecobius fasciatus
ACAAGATATAGTCATGTATGTATACAAACACACAGTAAGATAGTAATATATCTATACAAACACATATGTACACAAGATATAGTCATATATGTACACAAATATACACATCATGTATACAAGATATAGTCATATACATGCATACCAACACATACATATATGTATATAAGATATAGTCATATATGTGTATATAAGATAGCCATATATGTATACAAACATATACATATATAAGATAGTCATATATCCATACAAACATATATATATATATATGTATACAAGATATAGTCATGTATGTATACAAATATATGCATATAAAATAGTCACATATATGTATAAAACATATACATATAAGTATACAAGATATAGTCATATATGCATGCAAATATACATACAAGATAGGCACATGCATGCATACAAACTTGCATACAAGATGCAGTCATGTGTGTATACATAAATACATGCATGCAAACATACACATGTATATGTATACAAGATATAGTCATATATATGTATACAAACATACATTATAGCCCAAATACACAAAGGGGGAAGTTCAGACAATCAAGATCAGGGTCAAAGCATCAAACTAGGCACTTTCCCACATGAGAGCAGAGTTCCTGGAGCAGCTCAGCAAAGGGGAGCTTGGATCATGGCTTCATAGCACAAAGGATCTTACTGAGTCCAGATGGGGAAACTGAGGCACAGAAACAATCCAGATGAGGAAGAGGTGACAATCATACAGGGATGACTCGAATGAGATAAAATTTATGAAGTGCTTGATATGTTGCTTGGCATGTAGTAGGAGATTAATAAATGCTTATTCCCTCCCCCATCCCTAGCCCGGGGTCACACGAATGAATCATCAGACTCAAATTTTAGCGTCCAAGTTTGTTTTGCTGTGGGAGCGTCCATTGTTCGTCGAAGCTGGCAGAATAGACACAGAGATGGGGAACGTGCCCAGAGAGGCAAAGGACTCTGGAGTGATTTCATCCGCATGTATACAACATGGCACAAGCCATTTGGAAGACCACAGGATGTCAATCCACACAGAAGAATTAAGGGCAGGGGGTGAGGTCTCTCAGAGCAGAGTGGACAGGACTGTGGGCAGGTCTTCCATTCCACATCCTGGAGATCATTGATCGTGTGAAAAGACATCCGATGGATCCCAGAGCAAGGCTTCAAGTTGATCGTCCGGTTTAGAGACTGGATCCCAGGAGACTTGGATGAGCCATTGGCCCATCTGTCTGGATGGAAGCAGGACACTGAGGAAGCCTGGAAAGAGGGATGTAGAGGGTATGTAGAAAGCAGGATTAAGAGAAAGTCCTCAGCAATATGAAGCAAAAATTAAGCCCCGAGAGCTGAGGGATCCGAGGCACAATCTAAGTTACTGGGGGGGGGGAGTTGGAGTCGATGGAAAAACAATGCCATTTATGCTGAATGTCTGACCTTAGCAGGAAGCCAAGTGTGACAATCCCTGGGAGGCCATGATGTGTGTGCCCCAGCTATGCTGGTCCCTTCTCTTTCTCTTCTTCCCCTACTGCCACACTATTTAAAACCCTCCTTGCCAGCTCTATCTCCCGCCCCCTCAACTAAACACTTCGGGAGGAAAGAGCAAGGAGCACCATGCTGAAGGTCTCAACCAAAATGCCCTTTTTTGTACACAAAACGGCCGCTCTCAAATCCCTGCCCGGGACTTCAGGGGAGCCTGGAGGGACCAGAATGGGGTAGATTAGATTAGGAAAGCTTGTGGGGAGAGCTGCTGTAGGAATGATTTTGGGGTGATGGTTTGCTGCCCCCCGGTCTGGCAGCACGCAGTGGAACACAAGCCCATCTTGGCCCTGGGAGACTTATTGGACCCTACCTTTGGCACTCTGGTCTAGGCCAAGTGGCTTTTCTCTATGAACTTGTTTCCTCAATACGGGTGGAGGAACATAAGGAGAATCTCATCTGCACTTAGCCCAATTATTTTTATTTTATGGTTTCCTGTTGTCCCCTGGCATTCATAGCCCTTCACAATATGGGGTCATTCCATCTTTTTTTGCCCTTTCTCAGGTTTCTCTATTTCTATTCAAACCATGCAACTGTGATTATTATTATTATTATTATTGCTGAGGCAATTGGGTCACACAGCTAGGAAGTATTAAGTGTCTGAGTCCAGATTTGAACTCAGGTCCTCCTGTTTTCAGGGATGGTGTTCTATCTGTTGCACCACCTAGCTGCCCCAACTGTGATGTCTTAAAAGGGTCAAGAGGCATAGTCTCCTTTAAATCATTTAAGAAATTATTATTTTAAACAATAATCTAATTATTATTAATTAATAATATTTATTATTTATATTAATTATTAATTGTATAATTAATAATAATAAAAATGCCAGCAGGTTATTAATAAAAAGACGGCCATTTGGCCAATCCTCTGATTCCAAACACACCATCAGGAGGTGGGGAGCTCCTTCAAAGAGGGGGTATTCTTGGGGGGGGGTGGCGTCTCAGCTCTGATTGTTTAATCAAATAGAAAGTGGCCTATGTTGGAGTATGTGACTTAGATCACTTAAATCTTGGCCAAAGAGCCATCAGTTTCCATGTCACCTGCCTTGATAATAAGGAGAATCAACATCCTCCCCCACGCCTCCACCTGTCTGAGCAAATACAATGAACAGGAATATACTCATTAGCCTAAACTTAGAATTTTTTTTAACTGTCTGATTAGATGATTAGATTAGGCCTCCCTGAGATTTCCTACACTGGCTGATTTCTGGATGAGGAAGTAGAAAAGGGGAAAAACTTTGTTCCTAATACAATAACTAGTTATTAAATATAAGAGAGAAACATTCATTTCTCACAAAACTCTCTGTCTTCTATGTGATTTTGGCTTTTCTGTTTCCTCATCTTTACTCATATTATTATCTGTTTTAAAATATTTATTAAATTATTAAAAATAAAAACATAACATAAAATGAAGTATTATTAAAATATATATTTCCCTCTTTTTCGGTTGAATCCTGACTCAGTCTTAAAAATGGACACAGCCTAGACTTAGGGTCAGAAGATTTGGATTTAAATCCCAGATCTTGATGTATCTAAACTTTGTGACTTTGGCCAAGTGAATATACCTCTCTGGGTCTCAGTTTTCCTTTCAGTTAAAAGAGGGGGTTGGACTTGATGACGGTTAAGATCTCTCCCAGCTTTAAGTCTCTGGTCATCTTATTATCCCAAGTTTTCAGAAACAGGAACTGAACCTCAGAAAGGTGGGGTGATTTGCCCAGAGCATCACAGAGGTAGGATGTGAAATCATCTCTTCCAGACTCTTAAGTTTAGTGCTTCATCCACCATCCCATGCTGTCTTTTTCTGTGAATTTATTGTCTCATTGCTTATTAGAGGTATCCATATTGTTCTATAGGAGTACAGTGGTACCACTACAGTGGATAGAGAGTCATCCCTTGGGTCAGGAAGACCTGAGTTCAAATCCAGCTTCAGATATTTACTGTGCCATCCTTAGCAAGTCACTTAACCCTGCTTATCTCAGCTACTTTATCTGCAAAATGAACTTGAGAAAGAAATAGCAAAGTCACTCCAGAATCTTTGCCAAGAAAACCCTAAATGGGGTCATGAAATGGGGGTTACATTACTGAAACAATATGTTTTCATACCCTATCAGCCTTAAGCTACACGATGGGTGGGAGGGTAGGAGTTGAGTATAGCCCAAACTGTGGGTTTCCTCTAATACAGGTAGAGAGTTCTGCACAAAGTAGGTGCTTAATGTCTGAATTAATTTTACTGGGGATGGTAGGATCATCAGTTTTGATCTGGAAGACACTTAAAAGGTCATTTAGTCCAAATCTCTCCTTGTAGAGAGGGAGAAACTGAGGCAGAGGAGGTCACAGAGGTAGTAAGTGCCAGAGATGAAATTTGAACCTCAGGTTTTCTTTCTCAAGACTCCCTGCTCATTCCACCTGCTTATGTAACTAGCCATGATTGATTTATCAATGTCCTTATTTTTTATGACCTCCTTTTCACTGAATGTATCCCCGAGGCAAGTCAGCTCATTCAGTGATTAAGAGCAAAATCACCTCCTGCCCTGACCACATACTAAGAGAGGAGGCTGTTGGGGATGGTTTTGGCCAGCGCTTCTGAAGTCAGTGCCTCTAGGTCAGTTGGCTTGCTTGAGTTTCCTTTTTTATCTAGGTTGTTCTGGCTGATAAAAATGTCTTCCCATCACAGTTTTAGAAGGTTTTCACGTACAGTCTGGCATCTGGGTCCTAGTCCTGCCCTGATACTTCCTAGCTCCATGATCTTGGGCACATTATTTAGAATTGGACTAAATGGCCCGACTCTAAATTCTTTGGATTATAGGCTGTTTACCAGCTGTGTGACTTTGGAAGTGTCACTTCATTTTCCGGTCTCAGTTTCCCCTTTTTGTAAAATGAAACTGTTGGACCCCATATATGCCTTTCAACTCTAGATCTACAATGTTTTAGGGTTTGATTTTGTCAATTCAAAGTCACCCACATACTCCAATTGATAAATGATCAAAGGATATGAACAATTTTCAGATGATGAAATTAAAGCCATCTAGAGTCATTAAAAAAACACTCTAAATCACTATTGATTAGAGAAATGCAAATTAAACAATTGAGATACCACCTCACACCACTCAGATTGGCTAAGATGATAGGAAAAGATAATGATAAGTGTTGGAGGGGATGTGGGAAAACTGGGACACATGCATTTTTGGTGGAGTTGTGAAATGATCCAAGTATTCTGGAGAGCAATTTGGAACTATCCCCAGAGGGCTATAAAACTGTGCATGCCCTTTGACCCAGCAGCTGGGTCTGTATCTCAAGGAAATCAGAAAGGACGGGAAAGGACTCACATGTGCAAAAATGTTATAGCGGCTCTTTTTGTGGTGGCAAAGATTTGGAAAATGAGATGTCCATCAAGTGGGGGAATGGCTAAATAAGTATATGAAGGTAAGGAGATATTAAAGTTGTATAAAAAATGATAAACAAGCTGATTTTGGAAAGCCTTGGAAAGATTTGCATGAACTGATGCTGAGTGAAACAAGCAGAACCAGGAATACATTGTACACAATAGCAGCAAGAATGTGTGATTATCAACTATGAAAGACTTGGTTCTTCTCAGTGGTTCAGTGATCCAAGGCAATCCCAATAAACTTTGGGATCTGCATCCAGAAAGAAAACAATGGAGATAAAATGTAAATCAACACGGGCTATGTGCACTTCTTTTTTCTGTTTTTCTTTCCTCTGTTGTGGTTTTCCCCTTTTGTTCTAATTTTTTACATTTAAAGAAATGTGTATTTAAAAAGTTAATATACATGCATAAACAGAAAAATAAAACAATTAATAAAAAAGCACCAAAATCACCCACCTAGAAGAGCCTTTGGAGGCTTCACCTCAAAATAGGTGAAACACAAGTGGATGAAAAGTATCTTTTGCTATGATATAGATAAACTATAGACCTGGCCCATCAGTGCTTATATGTTGGATAGACAATGAAGATGTCCAGTGAGTTGGATTCAGCAAGGAACAAGAGGAGGAAAGAGGGCTGGATTGTCTTTGGGAGATTGTACCATTTTCTTTCTGATCTCAAATTTCCCCTTTTTAACCCCAGTATTTGGATCTCAGATCTAAAACTTGTAGGCATCTCAGAGGCCATCTACTTTAACTCCCTCTTTTTTTCTCTTTTACAAATGTGGAAACTGAGGCACAGGGAGGTTATAGAGGTTATGGAAGTCATGGAAGAGAGATCATTCAAAAGACAACAAAACAGAAAATTCTGGATGTGCAGATGTTGCCTTGAAGCCAATATAATATGTTTCCTTGAGTTGCCATATTTTCCACAAATTAAGGACCCAGGATCTGCTGGAGGCTCTGAATGTGTCAAAGATGAATCCCCACCCTGAACTGGCATGGTTGGTTGATTGTGTCCCTAGCTGGACTCCCTGTGCTTCCTTGGGAGCTGAACCAGCTATAAGACAGGTGCCCATCACTTCGTACTAGGCTGAGAAATTGTGCAGCTGAGACCCTTCTAGGTAAGCAGAGCATCCTATCTTTAGAGTCTAGCAGTTGCCAAGGGAGAAAAATGTCACTTTTGCCATCCTACTTACTCATGTTCCCTCTCCCTTTCTTTTGCCTTTCTCCTCCCCTTCAGGAGTGGATTAATCCTTTCTCCATTCCTCTTGCTTCCTTCCTCCTCCCAGGCTACTTCCATTTGGGAAGGAATTGCTTTTCACTCTCCCCTCCTTGTTGTAACATCATTATTCAAGCTTCAACCTGGATGGAGAACTCCTGTGTACTTGGTAGTGAGTTCCACATGCAAGTTCATTTCTCTTGTAATAGATCCAGTTGCAATGTGTATCTCATGGACGTGTGTGTGTGTGTGTGTTTTATTAATTGCTCCAACAAGTGGTATAAAAGATGTCAATCGCTCAATCAACATTTATTAAGTAGCTACTGTATTCCAGGCTAAACACTGATGGATAAAAAAGTCTTGCCCTCAAGGAGCTTACATTCTATCAGGTGAGAACATATGTAGCAGATACAACATGTCCCAAAAGTCTTAGTATAGTTTAAATCTTTAAGAGCATAAGGCAACACTAATACTTTTTTGAACATCCTGTATAAGATACAGAAAAAAATACATAAATACATGCTGGGTAGTTTAGGGAGGAATAGAAGGCACTAACAGCTGGTGGTGGGGTAGGGTAGCTCAGGAAAGGCTCTTAAATCTCAAAGGGAGTAAGGGTAATAACATTAAGAAATATATTAGCAGAAAAAATCATACGACAAGAGAGAGATGGATAAAAAAGTCTTGCCCTCAAGGAGTTACATTCTATCAGGTGAGAACATATGTAGCAGATACAACATGTCCCAAAAGTCTTAGTATAGTTTAAAGCTTTTAAGAGCATAAGGCAGCATATAAGTATAAGTAGATACAGAATAAATACATAAATACACACAGGGTAATTTAGGGAGGAATAGAAGGCACTAACAGCCGGTGGTGGGGTAGGGTAGCTCAGGAAAGGCTCTTAAATCTCAAAGGGAATAAGGGTAATCACATTCAGAAATATATTAGCAGAAAAAAATCATATAGCAAGAGAGAGATGGAAAAAAAGTCTTGCCCTCAAGGAGCTTACATTCTATCAGGTGAGAACAAATACAGCAAATACAACATGTCCCAAAAGTCTTAGTATAGTTTAAAGCTTTAAAAGCATAAGGCAGCATTAATACTTTTTTTTGGACCCTCTAAATAAGTAGATACAGGACAAACACCTAAGTACATATAGCAAGACAAAGAGTAACTGATGGACATCCTAGGAATGGTGCTAATGCAATGTCAAGAGAACCAGAGGAGGAAAGACCTTGAGCATGCTGGATCCACACTCATTCCTCCCCCATTGGTGGATTTCTGGGAGGAAATAGAGAAGACTGGCACAGAATGGGCTGCGATCTGCACTGCTGGGAGGGTGCTCACATGGATGAAATGCTGTGTGCTCATTCAACCCGTCCTGACCCAGTTTGGGATTTTCTTGGCAGAGACTGGAGCTTCCCAGCTCATTTCACAGATGAGGAAACTGAGGCGAACAGAGTCCACAGGTTTGCATTTCCTTCCCAGCTCCTTTCACAGATGAGGAAACTGAGGCGAACAGAGTCCAAATGTGAATTCAGGAAGATGAAATCTTTTTGACTCCAAGTCCAGCACTCTACACACCATGGCGCTACCTAACTGCCTCTCCAACTCTCAAGACAAAACGATGGCACTGGACCCATATGGCCTAGGGAGTCACCCCAAGCTCTGACCTTCTTACCACAGATTGGAGATCTTCCATTTTACAGATGAGGAAGTCGAGGGTCCAAGAAGCGACCTGATTTATCCCAGTCTCAGAGCGAATCAGAGCTGGAGATTCCAGACCCTCCCAAGAACCCTGGGTAATCACCAGTACCAAGGAGCCCTAGTACCAAGGGTCCCCGGATGTTGTTGGTGATAGGTTGATGAGGAGAAATTTGGCTCTGTTGGGAACTGAAAGTCAGTCCTTCAAAGCCAATGGCAGCCTGTGATCCCCCGAGAGGGAGCTGGGAGCCAGAGGGGTGGGAGGTGAGCTCGGCAGCCAGCCTGCAGTTTTGTTGCTAAGTTCTAAGTTTCCCCTCTGCCTGAAAGACAAAAATGGCTCACCCCAGTTGCTGTCACTCCCTTGCCAACTCCATATATAGGCTGCTTCCCCCGATGTTGTTCATCTTAACTCGGAGCTTCCCTCTTGATCCCCAGCCTGGCTGCTCGGTTTCCTTAAACGGCTCCAAGCTGAGCTTTGTCATTCAGAGGACTAGTCTTTCTCCATAGCAGCAGGAGCCTCAAAAACCATATCCCTGGGGGTATATATAGGCGTTAGTGGGGAAGGGGGTGGGAGGGCTAGCGCAGTAATTAGATTTGGATGACAGGGAATATGCTGTTCTCTTATTTCAAGAACTAAAAGGATCTTGCTACTATTTGCCTTTTCCATATAAAGAGAAGCAACTAGGGTGGGGCAATGGGAACTTTTTCTTAGAGTGGAAAATTTAGAGGGTGCTAAAAATGTAAATATGCATGGATTCAACAGACTAGAAGGAGGGGAGGGGAAAATGAGCTCTCCTACTGGCTGGGGACTGGAGAAGAAGAGATTTGGGTTTCAACAGCCTATGAGGACAGTAAATGACAACTTTTTCCACTCCCTTTCTTTCTTTAAATACCCAAGCTGCTTCTTTCCATCCCTTCAGACTCTTCCCCCACTCATCCTTTCCGGGCAGACTAGATTATCTTCTGCTTTTGCAATGACCAATATTTCTCTCCCAATGAGGTTACATAATGTTGGTCATAGCTTCTGGCTTGCAGACCATGTAGGTTGGGATAGAAAGAACATGCCTTGCTCCCCAATCCCAAGGGTGGGACCAGATGACTTCCAAGCTACCTCCCAACTCTGAGCTTTCATTTGCTAACCCGCTGCCATAGCTACTTTTCCCCTCTACTTAACTGAAAGGTTAATTACAGTTCTATGTTCAAATCCTGGATTACAAAGTTTTAAGTTCTGTGTTACTTTTTCCCTTTAGTCCTGCTAGCTGGTGCAGAGGATAGACCCCTACTCTGGAGTCTGAAAAGCCTGAAATGAAATTTGTTTTCAAATACTTTTGAACATTATTGGCTTATCACAGATCAACAACAACAACAACAACAACAACAAAAAGCCAGGAAGACTTGAATTCAAATCCAGCCCCAGACCCTTCCTCACTGTGTAACTATGAATAAGTTACCAAAAATACCCTCTTTGCCTCAGTTTCCTCAACTGGAAAATGAGGATAGTAATATATTCTTGAGGATCAAATGAGATAACAATTATTAATAAATAACAATTATTAATTATAAATAAAGTACTTAGCAGTAAAAAAAAAAACCCAAATACTTTTTAACTGTGTGATCCTGAGTAAGTCATGTAACTATTGTTTCTTCAGTTTTCTTCATCTGTAAAAGGGGAATATTAACAGTACTCATCTCCCAGGGTTTTTGTGAGGATGAAATGAGATCATATTTGGAAAAGTCTTTAGCACAGTGTCTGACATCCAGGAGGAGCTATAGAATTGTTAGCTATTCTTCTTGTTGTTGCTGCTGATCTGCTTGGTCATGGAAGATGGGCCAGCCAGACTCCTTGCTGAGCTCACTGATTCTTCAGAAATATCCTTGGGGCTTGAGGCAATCCACACAGTTTCATTAGCAAATAGGACTAATTGGAGGACCTTCCCTTCCAAAGATCATTTCTTTTCATCCTGGACATCCTGGACATCCATCCATCACAGTGGAAAACTTCATCTTTTTTTTTCTGAGGCAATTGAGGTTAAGTGACTTGCCCAGGGTCACACAGCTAGGAAGTGCTAAGTGAACATCATCTTCTTTGATGAGGAACTCACCATCTCCTGAGGCAGACCATTTTACTTTTCAGTAGTTTTCACTGTTAGAGAAAGACAGAAGGGAAGGGAACAAGCATTTACATATCACCTGTTCTGTGCCATGAAATTTAACAATTACTAAGTAACCCTGGGAGGGAGGCGCTATTATAACCCTATTTTATAGTTGGGGAAACTGAGGCAAACAGAGGGTAAGTGACTAACCCAGGATCACACATTTAGTGTTTGAGGCTTCCAGAGCTCTAGCCACTGATTCACCAGCAGCAAATTCTGCATATTGATCCTAAATCTGCCTTTCGGCTTCTTCCCCCCACTGCTCTCTGGGGCCAAGCAGAGAAAGTCTAAAATTTCTTCCTCATGACAGTCTTCACACACCAGTAGGCGATAGCTCTGCCTTTCATGGAACCTTTTCTCCTCCAGATTAAACATTTCCAGTTCTCGCAATTCATTTCCGTATGGCCCAGTTTTCAGTTCTGTCGCGGTTCCAACCACCTTCTTCTGGACGCTCCCTAATAACTTTGTGTCCTTTCTGCAATGTGGCCCCCCAAATGGATGCAATGCTCCAGATGTCTAGACCAAAGGGTGGCAGTTCTTCCATGCATCTTTCCTTGCTAAGATGCCAGACATCCATGAATCCACCTGCTCTTTCTTCTCCTCAAGCCTGGCCTGTGATCTTCCTCCCCCTTAGCCACCTAGCATCACTTCTCATTAGAGTAGTTCTCCAAGAGCCCCCTTGCTTAATGTGCTCTCCGGACTTCATCTATCTGGTGGACTCCTGTTCCCTCTTAAATGTCCTTCCACTCCTCCTTGCCTCCTGGATTTGATCATCCTAGCTTCTATGCTGCCTTCTTCCATCCTATGGCCTCTGCCTAGAATGCCCTCCCTTCTTTCACATGGAGATCACTGAAGATTCCCAACTGATCACTTACAAGTGATCAAGTACAGAGAACTGGATCTGGAATCAAGAAAACTTGAATTTAAATTCAATTTCAGATACTAGCTCTGTGACTCTGAGCAATTCACTTAATTTCTGCCTCAGTTTCCTCATCTGTAAGATGGGGATAATAACAGTACCTACCATCTAGGATTGTTATCAGAATCAATATTTGTAAAATATTTTGGAAAATATTGAGAAAATATTTGTAAAGTGCTATGTAGGGGGCAGCTAGATGGTACAGTGGATAGAGCACTAGCTTTGAAGTCCAGAAGACCTGAGTTCAAATCTGGTCTCAGTCACTTTAATACTTCCTAGCTGTCACTTAACCTTAATTGCCTCAGTTAAAAAAAAAGTACTATGTAAACCTTAAAGCACATATAAATGTTAGCTTTTATAAATGTCACATGACTGTGACAAATCTATCCAGTCTCCTTTTTGTTGATACTTAAATATTTATTGACAAAGCACGTGGGCTTATATATTTCTTTTTTATGTTCATCTACAACATTTAAATGAGTTAGGAACTCATTTGAAACTAGGGCCACACTAGAAGAGGTTGTGGGTCACATACAGCCTGTATTTGACACCTTGGGTCTGGTAGTAGATTAACAAACAAATGAAAATAATAACAATGCAAAATATCACATGAATGAAAGCCGAAAACATTATGTGAGGTCTCAAGGAAAAACCACTGCCATTATGAAGGGTTGGGGGAGGTTCTGTGGAGAAAGTGCCATTTGAATCTGACTTAAAGGATAGGCAAGGGGCAGCTAGTTGGTGCAGTGGATGGAGCACCAGCCCTGAAGTCAGGAGGACCTGAGTTCAAATCTGGACTCAGACACTTAACACTTCCTAGCTGTGTGATCTTGGGCAAGTCACTTAACCCCAATTGCCTCAGCAAAAAAAAAAAAAAAAAAAAAAAAGATAGGCAAGAACTCAACAAAGAAGAAAGATGGAGGGGACCTTTCAGGTAGAAGATATAGCATGAAGAGATGCAAAGAGATGGAGATTATGGCATATTGTGGGGAACTGAGCAGAAATCGAGTTTGTGATTAGAGCCTAGAGTACATGAGGAGTTTATTATAATACAAGGTTGCTCCAATCTCTTTACCTGAACCTTGGTTTTCTAATCTGTAAAATGTGGATGATACGGCTTGTTCTGCTTACCTCATGGGGTTGCTCTGAGAGTTCAATTAAACATTTACTGAGCATCTGCTATACGCTAGAGATTGGAGATGTAAGGAGCAAAAATAAAAAAGCAGTATTTGTCTTTCAAGAGGTGCATTCTGAGGGGGTGACACAATATGTACACAATAAAGTATTGATTAACCTGGCATCTGAAGGCACCCCATTTTCCATTTGATAATCATAGCTAGCATTAATATTTTGTGAAATACTTTAATATGTTATCTAGTTTGATCCTTATAGCAATCCTTTTACATCATTCTCATTTTATAGCTGAGGAAACAGAGATATTAAATAATTTGCCTCAGGATTATACAATAACTGAGGTGGAATTCAAACTCAGATCTTCCTCGCTCAAAGCTCACTACTGTTCACTGAAATAGTGGCGCTGGGGCAGCTAGGTGGCGCAGTGGATAGACCACCAGCTCTGAAGTCAGGAGGACCTGAGTTCAAATCTGGTCTCAGACACTTAACATTCCCTAGCTGTGTGACCCTGGGCAATTTTAACCTCAATTGCCTCAACAAAAAGCAAAAACAAAACAAAAAATGTGGGGCAAAGTTCACAATTAATCACAATTAATTTATTAAATACCTATTACATGTCAGGTACAGGACATACAAAGAATGAAAGAATCCCTACATGAAAAATGTAGTCTAATCATCATAGTAGATGATTATTAAATCCTTGCTTAACTGAACTGAATATATTTATGCATTTATTCAATAAATGTATGTTCTGAGTCATTTCATTTATCTTGGAAAATCCTTAGAGTAGAGAGACTATATGTTCAACTCATTTTATACAAAACAACATTCATCCATACAGGGACAGATACTTTATAGATGGTGTAATAGTCATTTAGTTAATTTTCTTTTATGATTCAGAATCATACTCCAAATCATGATTCCAAAGATTCATTTTCTTCAATCATCTCCACCAATGGTGATTGCAACCTATTTCTTTGACTTGGTGAATGATATTCAAGAGTTACTGTCATAAAGTTACTCTTGGTTTACCACATACTGTGGTAAACACTCCTGAACGACTAAACAATTTTTGCCACAATTTACTACTGCTAAACAATTTTATCTCTGTTCTTGCAATGGTTTTGGATAGAAGTGGGAACAGAAATTGATATGTTCTATCGACAGAAGGACAACCGAAATGGGTAAAGGTGAAGCTGTGTCACACTGGGGGTGCTTAGCTTGGAGAAAGGAAGACTAAGGATAGTGGTGGGGACATGGACAGGAGTAGTTAAAGGAGTGGGCTGAAGGGACTGGCTTTGTTAGGTCCCAGAGGGCAGGGACAAGAATAATGGAGGTAAGTCGTGAAGAGGCTAATTTTGGCTTGATAGAAGGAAAAAAATCGCTAATGACAAGAGCTGTCCCAAAGTAGAAAGAGGAACCTCAAGAGATCTGGGGTTTAGTCTGGATGATTACATGTCAGAGGTAGAAGGAATCCTGTTTCAAGTTTAGTTCAAACTCGCTCACCTCCAGCTCTGAAATTGTCTGTTTCTGGGATCCCTGGGGAGGGAGAGGTCAAATGGATCCAAAAGGACACATTGGATCCAAATTTGGTTTGGATTCTAGAGCTAAGATGCCATCTGCAGATTGATGTTCCAGTCTCATTCACTCCCCACTTTCTCTACTCTCTTCAGCAGTAAATAACACCCACTTTGGGTGGCTTAACATTCAAAAAAACATAAGCAGTCTCAGCCTCTGCAGAAAACTCAGCTCTGAATAAGAGCTGCCTCTCGTATCAGGTTTGTCAGCGTTGAAGGTGATTTCCAAATATAGCCATGATATTCTCCACTTTCAAGCCTTCCCCCATCCATTTAGTTAGATTTTCCTTCATCTCGTTCCAGAAATCCTTTCTTCTAGGACAGGACCATGGGTATGACTAAAAGGCCCTTTACCCCACATATTCTGCCCACCTTCTCAACGCTGAGAATTAGTAGTTTTTTAGCTTCTGAGAGGGGTTTAATAGCACCTGAGTGACATCCTCCAGTAAAATCCCACAAATTTAGATGCTGTCTCACAGAATGACACATGCTGCTGTTAGTCACTCCCTCCTAGCCCTCTTTTCCAGGCTAAGTTTATGTACCCATTTCTGAGTTGTCATAGAAATTGAGCAGTGTTCAGTGTTTAGAGGCTGCCTCCCAGACTTCTTCAGAGGCCAAGAGATGAGAGGTTCTTAGCTCTCCTTCACTGTATAGATGAGAAAAACAGAGAAGTGAAGTCATTTGTTTGGGGTCCCATTGGAAGTAAGGAGCAAAGATAAGTTTCAAACTCAAGTTCCATCACAATTCTGCTCAGTTCCTTTGGCCACATTGCTTTGCTTAACATGAGATCATTAGAGGTGCCTCAGTAGCTCCCCACCAGCTCAGGGAGCTGCTAAATCTCTATGGAATAGGGATAAAGAATGCCTCCTCCTATTGTTAATTAGTCATGAATCTATCAAGACTAATGTATTATAGCACAGGCTTGATTCAGGCAGGGCTGTTAGTTCAAATTCAAGGTTGGAATGAGATGAGACGTGCAAAACATCTTGTATTTAATGAAACAAGTTTTATTTAGCCTCAAGAGTGAAAGTTAATCAGGGACTTGGATGCAACTACCAAGTGTCTGAGTCCAGACTGAACTTACCAAGATGAGTCTTCCTGACTTCAGTGCCAGTGCTCCATCCTCTTTGCCTTGGAGCTTCAAGCATTTATTAAGTTTCCATTATGTGTCAGCACAAGGGCTGGCACAAGTAGCTACTTAGAAAATGTTTATTGAATGAAAGATGGACTGCCAAGCATTATTCTAATCACTAGAGTTACAAAGACAAATATGCAATAGTACTTCCCTTCAAGCTGCTCTTGTTCCACTGGAACACCAACTGGAATGACTCAACAACAATAACAAATTCGAATCGAATTGAATTGAATAAAAAGCAGATCTAGCCATACTACTTCATTTGTTCAGTTGTTTTTTAGTCATCCCAGACTCTCCATGACCCCATTTTGCATGATTTGTTTTCTTTGTGATTTGTCATTTCCTTTTCTAATTCATTTTGTTGATGAGGAAACTAAGGCAAATTGGTTTAAGTGATTTGCCCAGGGACACACAGCTAATAAGCATATAAGGCTGGATTGGAACTCATGAAGATGAGTCTTCCTGATTCCACTTACACTATTTTTGTGGAAAAGATGAGAGATTTGGCTGCACAAAAGAATCATTAGGTGGATTTATAAGTGGTTGGATTACTCATTAATGGCTCACTTCCAAAATAATCTTCCTGAAGTATATCCATGTCATTGCCCTCTTTATTAAACTTCAATGGCTCCCTATTGCTTCTTATTAAAAATAATTTTTGGCCAAAATGAGCCCCAAAGCCCATTTGAATGGGCTCATTGATGAGATATACTTAGTGACTCATGAGCAGAGTTTTTAAGAGTCAGAGAAAAGAGAAATCCTGCTCTGGCTTCCATCTTCTAGAGAAAAGTCACAGCATCCCAGACTTCAGGACCTTGGAGAGAGAAAGATTCTGGAAAGAAAATTTTATATAGAGCAGCTGGCACTTGCATCTCAGCCTACTGCATTGGGGATCCCTTTTTGTTTCTCTGTCTCTGTCTCTCCATCCCTCATCTTCTCTCTCTCTGAATGTCTGTCTGTCTGTCTGTCTCTCTCTCTATCTTTGTCTCTCTGTTTCTCTGTGTTTCTCTGTCTCTCTCTTCTTGTTATCTTGTTTCCAGTGGGAGAACTCATTCACTTGATATTGGGAACAGCTAGGTAGAATAGCAGATAGAGCTCCTGGCCTAGAGTCAGGAAGAACTGAATTCAAATTCAGACTCTAGCTAGCTGGGTGACTCTGGGCAAGTCACTTAATCCTGTTTTCTTCAGTTTCCTCATCCATAAAATAGCTGGAGAAGGAAATGTCAATCATCCCAGTATTTTTGGCAAGAAAATCCCAGATGAGGTCATGAAGAGTCAGATGTGACTCAACAACAACAAATATAAATAATAGTTGTCATCATCATTATTACTATCCTAAGGCACTTGGCATACATTCTCCTAAGAATGTCCTCTGATTTTTGTTTTGCCACCATCTTGGATAAATAGGTTTGTTTGCTATTTGTTATGTATGTGCTCATCGTAGAACTGGCATTCACTGGGCAAGGAGGCAAGCCTTGGATATATAACTTGGGATCCTCCTTTCTTATTAAAGAAGAGCAATCATGAGTATATCTTGAATCCCAAAATTATTACCCCTAGATTAATAGTATTCAAGGGGACAGACAAAATTCTAGCCCAGTACCCTTTCTCTCTGAGAAGATCAGAGTGGATGGACTCTAGCCTCCACCTTCCATTCTCTCTCCTGATAAGAACCAAAGCCTCCCTTGAAGAAGGATTAGGGGAGGAGTGCTACAGGTGCTTGTTCTTGTCTCCCTTTGAACCACATCTAGATAAACTCAGGTGGATACATATAACCTATGTAGGCAAAGCAATCCAGTAGGGAAGGAGTCCCATGAATGAGGGCGAGTCATCGGCAGAGGGGATAAATATCCCCCTCTAGGTCCCTTAAGGGTATTGAAAAATCTTGTGGCAGGGGTGAATTATAATCTACCTGACCTTGAGACAGTGACAGTCAAGATAGTTAGTGTTTTCCTCTCCTAGGGAATCAACCCATATAACAAAGACTTTTCCCTATTGATTTTAGGATAAAATGTAAACTTCTCATTTTGACCTTTAGAACCCTTTCCAATTTGGCTCCAAGCTTTGTTTCTAAACTTCTTGTACTTTATCCCCATTTATTCAATCAACGAACATTTATTAAGCACTAAGTGTCGGGAATACGAAAAGAGACAAAATCTCTCAAGAAATTCCCAACCAATGGAGTTTACAATCATATTCCAGTCAAATGCTCTTATTTCCCCCTTAATTCAGCCTTCTGGTTCCATAGAGCTGGCTTCCTTCAAGTCTCAATTCAGTTATCACCGCCTATGGAGGGCAAGAAATGCTTATCCCTAGAGAGGAGGCCTTAACTGGGAAGTCAGGAGTTGATTTTTAAAATATTCTGACAACTGGAGTTCAGAACAATTAATTTCCTTTGTCATTCTATTTAATGACTTCTGAGAAGGGGTCTATAGGCTTTACCAGTGTGTTGTACAAGAGACCCATTACACAAACTAGATTAAGTACCCTTGAACTAGGGAGACCAGAAAAGGAAAATCTTTCCTCATCTCCCTAATGATTATAGTTCTCCCAATATTGAACCTTAAGTGTCTATTCTTATCTGTCTATGATGCCTCCCCTATACAATAATAACAATAATTAGCTTTTTAAAAAAGTATTAAAATACTTTTAATGTTTGCAAAGCACTTTACAATATATCTCCTTTGATATATTTATATATTTCACATAGCAATATTTCATGATATAAATGTATATTTGATCTACATTACATTAAATGTTATTATATTATATAATATTATGCCATTCATCTCATATATGATATTGCATTGTATTACACACACACATATATATGTAATTTATTAAATATTTATGTGTATGTGTATATAGAATACATTTAAAAATCTTTCCTAATTGCCTTTTAATCTGGTTTGGATTACACTCAGTAGCCATGTTTTTGACATTGTTGCTCTAGGAACCTTTCTAAGATTAGAAATTGCAGAGGGGGCATTTAGCTGGTGCAGTGGATGGAGCACCAGCCCTGAAGTCAGGAGGACCTTAGTTTAAATCTGGTCTCAGACATTTAACATTCTCTAGCTGTGTGACCCTGGGCAAGTCACTTAACCTCAATTGCCTCAGGAAAAAGCAAAAAAAAAAAATTGCAGAGAAGACGCCGATTGGTATCAGCAGAGGAAGTTTCTTCACCAGCAATTCCCCTTATCAATTAGATCCTGGGTCCACATCTTCTCTCCCCTCTTTTTAGAGTCTCCACAGGTCTTGAACATAGAAGATAACTTTAAAGGTGTGGGTTGGGTTAGATTGAATTTAGATTGGACTCAATTAAGCAGAACCTCTCTTTTGCAAGGGTGGTGGTCAGATCCTGGCAGATTTTTTTGTAGAGGGCCATTCAGGACTGTCTTTGTCCTTACTTTGACTCTGAGGGTGACAGCTTTGCCAAGATCTGAAGGGAGGAGGGGAAAAAAGCGCTCGTTACACCAGGAGCCGGAATCCCGACCATCTGGAGAGCCATTGAGGGGAGGCGGTCCATTTTAGAGGTTCAGGTCTCCTGGCCAGGATTTTTTTTAAAGGGGAAGAAACTAACAGGAAAGCATCATGTAAATATTGTACCAACAGATGCTTTTACCATCATCAATTTAATTTGCAAACCTCAATTTGTAGAGTTTTGTGGGGTTTACCGTAAAAATAAGAAATAAGGAAGGAATAAAGGTTCTTTAGTAGCATGACTTCTGGTAGTTATTGCATCTCTCTTCTGAGCTTTGCAGGAGGCTTTGAGAATCTTGGACCAGCTTCAAAGAAATCCCTGAATTTGTTGTCATAGGTCTATCTCTGGCCCCATTGGATGAGCAGGCAGGCTCTCCACAGGGGCTTTGCCATCATTATCTCTGTCCCTCTGTGTCTGTCTGTCTATCTGTCTCATTCCTGCAAAGCAACATTGTGTGGAGGAAATTAAAAAACCTGGAACGCTGACCCAGAAGCGAATATGATTGCTTGCCCGAACTGAATGCCAAATCATGGGGATGAATTTCTCTCCCCTGAGATATAATGTAGGGCACCTCACCACTGGAGCGGGCTCTAGAAGCCAGATAAATAGTAGAAGGGGGAAATCTTTTTTCCTCCTTATTCTTATCAACCACTTCCTTTCTTTAAAAATAAAAAAAGGCAAAACAAAAGAAAACACAAAAGGAATTTTGTAGTAATAACAACAGACCCAATCTGTGAGATGTACATCTGTGTACTGGATCTTGTTTATTTCATCTCTTGCTAATATTGTTTAGCTGATTTGGTTTCTGCTCACTGGCCATAGGACTAAAGAATTATTGGCAAGTCCCATTTTCTCTGAAATGTGATTTTAAAAAGAGGCAATCTTAGGCAAAATAAACTCGAGTCCCTGCCCTCAGAAGGTTTACATTCTCAGGGACACACTTAGAGTGACTGGTAGCATTATACAGGAATGGGAGCTGCTCTAATTATTATAGATAGAACTATCCTTAGGCAAAACTTTGAGGGTGGAGGTGGGAAACAATATCGTGGGAAGATTGTGAGATTTGGACCCATAGGACTTAGATTCAAAAATCTGGATTCAAAATTTGGTTTCAGTTCCAATTATTCAGTAATGAAGAGAGTCATCTACACCCAGAGAGAGGATTGTGGGAACTGAGCATGGTTCACAACATAGCATTTTCACTCTTTTTGTTGTTGTTTGTTTGCATTTTATTTTGCTACTCTTTTTTTCTTGTGTGGCATGATAACTGTATAAATATGTATACATATATTGGATTTAACATATATTTCTACCATGTTTAACATATATTGGACTACTTGCCATTTAGGGGAGGGCGTGGGGGAAGGAGGGGAAAATTGGAACGCAGAGTTTTGCAAGGGCTAATGTTTTTTTTTCTCCTAAGTCATTTTATTTTATTTTATTTTATTTTATTTATTTTATTTTATTTGTATAACATATGTGTGGGTAATTCCTCAACATTAACCCTTACATAGCTTTCTGTTACAAATTTTCCCCCCAACTCCCCACCCCTCCCCTAGATGGCAGGATATCTACTACATATTAATTATGTTAAAATACTTGACAAATCGAATATATGTATACATATTTCCAAACTTATCATTGTTGTGCAAGAAAAATCTTATCTACACAAAAGACATATCAGATAAAGGAAACCCAATGTAAGCAAACATCAATCAAGAGTATGAGAATGTTATGTTGTGGTCCACATTTCACATCCCTCTCTCTAGGTGTATATGGCTTTCTTCAGTGAACAATTGGAAGTGGTTTGAAACATTTCATTGTTGAAGGGAGCCATGTTCATCAGAATTGATCGTCATGTAGTATTGTTGTTGCCGTATATAATGCTCTCCTGGTTCTGCTCATTTCACTCAGCATCAGTTCATGCAAGTCTCTCCAGTCCTCTCTGAAATCGTCCTGCTGGTCATTTCTTACAGAGCAATAATATTCCCTAACATTCATATACCATAATTTATTCAGCCCTTCTCCAATTGATGGGCATTCATTCAGTTTCCGGTTTCTAGCCACTACAAAAAGGGCTGCCACAAACATTCTTGCACATGTGGGGCCCTTTCCCTCCTCTAAGATCTCTTTGGGATATAGGCCCAATAGAAACACTGCTGGGTCAAAGGGTATGCACAGTTTGGTAACTTTTTGAGCATAGCTCCAAATTGCTCTCCAGAACGGCTGTATCTGTTCACAGCTCCACCAACAATGCATCAGTGTCCCAGCCTTCCCACATCCCCTCCAACAATCATCATTAACTCTTCCTGTCATTTTAGCCAATCTGACAGGTGTGTAGTGGTACCTCAGGGTTGTCTTGATTTGCATTTCTCTGATCAATAATGATTTGGAGCACCTTTTCATATGACTATAAATAGTTTTAATTTCACCCTCTGAAAATTGTCTATTCATATCCTTTGACCATTTATCAATTGGAGGATGGCTTGAATTTTTATAAATATGAGACAATTCTCTATATATTTTAGAAATGAGGCCTTTATCAGAACCTTTAAATGTAAAGATGATTTCCCAATTTATTGCTTCCCTCCTAATTTTGACTGCATTGGTTTTGTTTGTACAAAAAGGTTTTAACTTAATATAGTCAAAGTTATCTATCTGGTTTTCAATTAAGAGTTCCAGTTCTTCTTTGGACATAAATTTATTCCATCTCCATAGGTCTGAGAGGTAAACTATATTACGTTCCTCTAATTTACTTATAGTATCACTCTTTATATCCAGATCATGAACCCATTTAGATCTTATCTTGGTATGTGGTATTAGATGTGGGTCAAGCCCTAATTTCTTCCACACTAGTTTCCAATTTTCCCAGCAGTTTTTGTCAAATAGTGAGTACTTATCCCAGAAGCTGGGGTCTTTGGGTTTATCAAAGACTAGATTGCTATAGTTATTGCCTAGTTTGTCTTGTGATTCTATCCTATTCCACTGATCGACTACTCTATTTCTTAGCCAGTACCAAATGGTTTTGATGACCGCTGCTTTGTAATATAGTTTTAGATCTGGTACAGCAAGTCCACCATCATCAGCCTTTTTTTTCATTAATTCTCTTGAAACTCTTGACCTTTTGTTCTTCCAAATGAATTTTGCTACTATTTTTTCTAGATCTGTAAGATAATTTCTTGGGAGTTTGATTGGTATGGCACTAAATAAGTAAATTAGTTTAGGTAGTATTGTCATTTTTATTATATTCGCTCGGCCTACCCATGAGCATTTTAAGTTTTTCCAGTTGACTAGGTCTGATTGCAAGGGCTAATGTTGAAAAATGGTCTATGCATGTGTTTTGAAAAATAAAGAGCTTTAATAAAAAATTGGTTTCAAATATTGGTTTTGTCACTTGCTAGTAATATAATGTGGGGCAAGTTACTTAATTCAGGATCTGATCTGAGTAAGGAAGGAAGCTGGGGAAGCTAAGAGGTGGAGGGGAAAGGAAAAGTATTCCAGTCAAAAACATGGAGATAGAAGATGGAATGAATATTATGTTCCAGAACAGCCAATAGGTTAAGGTAGAGTGCAATGAGGGAAGTAAGGTGTATGGGGGCTAGAAAGGGGTGAGGTTGGTAAGGGCTTTAAATGCCAAACAAAGGGTGTTCTATATAATCCTCAGGATGATATTGCTATTATTATTGTTTGTTCTTCATTCTGGAAAAGGACCATGACATCAGGAAGGTAATATCATGACTTGCAAGTAAGTTGAATTTCAGTGAGACAGGGCTGTACAAAGCCACCAGCCTCACTCTGTCCTCTGGTGCCATTTGGATCCAGTGACAAGATATAGATTAGGATGACTGGAAATGCCTTCCCATCCCCAGAAATAATGGGGAGCCACTGGAGCTCACCAAGTTGAGGAAAGAAGACATGTACCTTAGAAAAATCTTCATGGTAGTTGAGTGGAGAATGGAGGGACTGGAGTGGTGAGAGACTGTTTTCCCTTCCCTAACCCATATTTATATCTGGAGGAAATTGAATTAAAATGAATATCAAAACCAACTTTAAACAGAGAGGGTAAAGCCCTCTAAAGAATGTTTGTGGAAGATGGGAGGGATTTCTAACCCTAATCTCCCCTCCCCGTGGTGAACTTTTCTTGACAATGAGTGAATGAATGTAAGGAAAACATTTATTAATCACCTACTATAGTATTCTGCCTGGCACTGTGCTAAGTGATAAGGATATGTACAAAGACATTCAAGACATTCCCTGCCTTCAAGAAGCTTAGGGGAGACAACCCAGTTAGGAGAACGATGGTTAGCAAAGAGGAGTTTTGTTGAACTTTTCTGGACAATGAATGAATGAATGAATGCAAAGAAAAACATTTATTAATCACCCACTATAGTATTCTGCCTGGCACTGTGCTAAGTGATAAGGATATGTACAAAGACATTCAAGACATTCCCTGCCTTCAAGAAGCTTAGGGGAGACAACCCAGATAGGAGAATGATGGTCAGCAAAGAGGAGTTTTGTTTCAGGCTGAAATGCAGGGATGAAAAATGGAACTATAGATCATTGGAATGACTTGACCTTTCTAGGAGTAATGATCGTATGGGTTTGATTATTGATTCCAGAGCAAATGTGGAGACTGAGGATGGAAAGGTAGCAAAATAACCAGAATGCAAGGCTCTATTCAAGACAGCTCAGGCCAGGACAGTTCCAGAGATGAGGGGATTTCCTCCTCCCCTGGGTTAGCACTCATACCCAGTGCCATAGCTACAACCAAGGCTGCATTTGGGTGCTACTTGATTGTAGGACACAGTGGTCAAGCAAGGCTCCTCAAACCAATCTCCCACTCTCACCCCAAGCTTAAATGTTCTTTGTATTTAGAATGGGTGAATCCAGGATGATATGGATTTGTAGAGAGGGTTAGCATCTGGTGAGAAAACATGAGCGGTGAAGAAGTTTGTCAAGATAGCATCTACCTGAGGATCAGTATGATATAAAGAAAAGAGACCCAGATTTGGAGCTGGAGACCCCACCTTCAGACCCTAACACTTCTACATAGCAACGCTTAGTGAGGTTGGCTAAGTCACTGTTCCCATAGCTAGCATTGTTGAAATATAGCAAGGTTTACAAAGCATTTTCCATGTTATTTCATTTGGTCCTCACTATCTGGAATTAGATGCTATTATTATTATTCCCATTTTACAGATGAGAAAATTGAGGCTCTGAAGAGAATAAGTGACTTGCCTTGAGTCACGGTGCTGGGAAGTATCTGAGGCAAGATTAGAATCTTGCTCTTCTGACTCCAATTCCAGCACTCTGTCTGATATGTTATCTAGCTGCCCAAAGAGAGAATTAGGTTAAATGATCTCTAGGATTCTAAGCCATGTGATCCCAGGATCAGAAGCTCACCAAAATCTCTTCTAGGTCTAACTAGACCAAGTCTGCCAGGAACCATTGATGAGTTCACTTCCAACTCCATTTGTAGAAGGATTATTAATAATGACAAATCATATTTAAATTAAGGCAAATGCTTTTTCCATAACAAACACCCATTCTGCATGATGCCTGATTTCACTGGGGGTTTATCCAGGCAGATGGGAAGCTGGTTTTAAGAAAGTTGTAAATGAAATGTCGGTTTTCCATGGGTGCGTTTCTGATTTAATTAGCTAGCCCCTTCTGCTCTTGCAAACATTAGCTCAGCAGGCCAATCCATAAGTGGAACTCTAATTTTCTCCGGGAGCTTTCTCCTGAATTGTCCAAGGGGCTCCATAAATTTGCAGTAATTGTCCTAAACCTTTCCCACAGCAGGCTTGTGTGGGAAGCCTTAAATAGGTCTCCTCCAGGAGCCTGCTGAGTGTGGCAGCAAAGGACTAGCTGCAGATGGGCAGGCTTAGGACCAAACTTTTGCTGCAGGCAGCATCCCTTGGATGACTTTGACAGTGTATGTATGTACAGCCTGCGTCTAGATGGAAGCAGATGCATTGGGAGAAAGCACAGGGTTGAGTGCAAGCTTTCTGATGCTGCCAGTCTGGAAATATTATTAGGGAACTGGATGAAGGCAGACCTCAGGAGCCAGGGCTGCCTACTGCATTGGCTGAATTTGCACGTCCAGGGCCCTGCTGGCCAATGGGAGATCTGCCTCCATCTGTCCATAGTTCTGTGAATCCTCTGTAGCTCTTGTGAGGTTGGGAGATAATGGGCGAGTTGAGACAATTCAGCAAGCATTTATTCAGCACCTGATGTGCAAGGCTATGGGAAGCACTGTGAGGGTATGTCCAGATAGCCAATCTCTTCAGTCTTCAATCTGGTTCAAGTTTCAAGTCTGACACATACTGATCATGTAATCTTATTTTTCTGGTTATTTAGATCTGACTGACCATGTAATCTTGACCAAGTTAACTTAACCTTTCAGTGTCAACTTTTTTTCTTTTCTTTCTTCCTTTTCTTTTCTTTTCTTCCTTTTCTTTTTCTTTATCTTTCTTCTTTTAATTTTCTTTTCTTCCTTCCTTTCTCTCTCTTTCTCTCTCTTTCTCTCTCTTTCTTTCTCTCTCTCTTTCTTTCTTTCTTTCTTTCTTTCTTTCTTTCTTTCTTTCTTTCTTTCTTTCTTTCTTT
>JAJPUD010003950.1:106769-123418 GCA_023553655.1 Myrmecobius fasciatus
TTTCTTTCTTTCTTTCTTTCTTTCTTTCTTTCTTTCTTTCTTTCTTTTCTTACTTTTGCTGAGACAATTGGGGTTAAGTGACTTGCCCAGTAGGAAGTGTTAAGTATCTTGAGACTAGATTTGAACTCAGGTCCTCCTGACTTCAGGGTTAGCGCTCTAGTGCTCAACTTTCTAAAGACATTGAGTTGCATTGGAGGGGTTGTCTTGCTCTAGTAGAGTTTCCCCATCCAGGAGTTTCCTTTATCAATGAAATCATGAGTTCATACCCTCCTTCATGCCTATGGATAAGGCATTATTTTGGGCAGTAAAGACTTAAAGCAAGTCCTAACCTCAATGAGCTTCCATTCTACAGGGATGCTATAATATGGAGACAGATAAATAAGCATCAGTGGTCTTGAATATGACAATCTTTCTCTAGAAAAGTTTCTTAAAGAAATGCAAATTAAGACAACTCTGAGATACCACTACACACCTGTCAGATTGGCTAAAATGACAGGAAATGATAATGATAGCTGTTGGAGGGGATGTGGGAAAACTGGGACACTGATACATTGTTGGTGGAACTGTGAACAGATCCAACCATTCTGGAGAGCAATTTGGAGCTATGCTCAAAAAGTTATCAAACAGTGCATACCCTTTGACCCAGCAGTGTTTCTACTGGGCCTATATCCCAAAGAGATTTTAAAGGAGGGAGAGGGACCCACATGTGCAAAAATGTTTGTGGCAGCCCTTTTTGTAGTGGCAAGAAACTGGAAATTGAAAAGATGCCCATCAATTGGAGAATGGCTGAATAAATTATGGTATATGAATGTTATGGAATATTATTGTTCTGTAAGAAATGACCAACAGGAGGATTTCAGAGAGTCCTGGAGAGACTTGCATGAACTGATGCTGAGTGAAATCAGCAGAACCAGGAGAACATTATACACAGCAACAAGACTATACGATGATCAATTTTGATGGACATGGTTCTCTTCAACAATGATGTGATTCAAATCAGTTGTGCTGCGATGAAGATAGTCATATACATCCAGAGAGAGGCCTGTGGGAACTGAGTGTGAACCACAACACAGCATTTTAACGCTTTCTGTGAATATTTCCATGCATTCTGTTTTCCTTCTTAGGTTGTTTTTTTTCTTCTTCTCTTTCTAGATCTGATGTTTCTTGTGCAGTAAGATAACTGTATAGATATGTATACATGTATTGTATTTTTCATATAATTTATCCTATCTAGCATGTATTAAATTACCTGTCATCTAGGGGTGGGGAGTGGGGGGAAGGAAAGGAAAAGCTTGGGAAAAAAAAGTTTTTTTGCAAAGGTCAATGTTGAAAGGTCACTCATATGTTTTGCAAATAAAAAGCTTTATAAAAAAAAAAAGAAAAGTTTCTTAAGAAGGAGCAGGAAAGCCTACTAGTTTAGTAGCTAGTGAGAGGACCTGGATTCAAATCCCACTTCTGATGCTTCCTCTTAGACCCTGGGTCTCTTCTTTTTATTCCATTATAGATGTCTCCTAGAGACTGTGGGAATATCCATCCATGGGCCACCATTTTATTTTAGGATTCCCTTGGTAACATGCCAAAATCAAGATCAATCTCTTCTTCCCTATTAACAAACACTTCCACAGTCTTCCATTACATCATTATATCTACTCTCTCTCCCTTTCATGCAGTACCCAACTCTTCTACTTGTGATCAGTCGGTCAACATTTTTTGTTGTTTGTCCTTTGAAGAGAAACAATGACATCACAGGACCATGGCTTGACTTGTGTGTGAATTGGACTTCAATGAGGCCGATTTGCACTAAGTCATCAGCCTCATTCTCTCTTCCAGAAGTCCTTTGGCAATGGTCCATGATGGAGTGGATGACCTGGATGTCTTTGCTGTCTGACCAATCTCTAAGCACCCTAATGGCTGTTGGAACAAATTGTTCTTATCTGCCCATTCCTCTGGGAAAGTTCACATCCTTGGGATAGATGTTCCCCCACCTGCCCAGGGAATTTGAGGCTTCTCAGTCTGCTTGAACCGGTCTGCCAAATTGGTTTACTGAGTTATGGCTGCTGTGTATACTACAGCTTTGTGGAACCACAGTTGAGAATTGGGTGAAGGTGGACTTCTAAAGCTGGATGAGCTGCACCAAAAAGGGCTCGGCAAAGCCAAAGGGGCTTGTTCTCTTTAACACCCCATACAGCCCAGTCAGTCAATGAGCATTTAATAAATACCTACTGTGTGCCAGGCACTGTGCTAAATGCTGGGGATACAAGGAAAGGTTTAAAGATACAAGAGAACATTGTATACAGGAATGGTTATATTGTAATGATGATCTACTGTGAAAGATTTAGATCCTGGGGCAGCTAGATGGTGCAGTGGTTAGAGCACCAGCCCTGAAGTCAGGAGGACCTGAGTTCAAATCTGGTCTCAGACACTTCCTAGCTGTGTGACCCTGGGCAAGTCACTTAACCCCAATTGCCTCAGCAAAAAGCAAAAAAAAAAAAAAGATTTAGCTCCCCTGATCAAGACAGTTCCAAAGGATTCATGAAGAAAATATGCTCTTCTTCAAGAGAAAGAGAACTGATGAACTCTGAATGTAGATTGAAGCAAACTTTTAAAAACATTCTTTATTTTTCATGGGTTTTTTGTCTGTGTTTTCTTTTGCAACATGGCTAATTTGAAAATATGTTGTGCATGACTTCACATGTATAATTGATATTAAATTGCTTGTCTTCTCAAGGGACTGGGGTGGGAGAGTGGGAGAGAGTTTGGAACTCAAAATTTAAAAAAATCAACACTAAAATTTTTACAAGTAATTGGAAAATGGTTAATGAAATAAATAAAAATATAAATAAATAAATAAAAATAAAAAAGATAGCCCCTGCTCTGAAGAAGCTCACAGTTTTATTCTATCCCTTTATCTGTCCTCCAAGAGTTTTTCTATTTCATTTCTCATCTTGACTCTCCCCTTAATTACTTTTTCCCTTCTTGCTTCATATAAAAATACCCTGATCTCCTCAAAACATTTTTTTTTACTGGACTTGTGATTACATCAATGCAAGGAGTTTCTGTTGAGAAATGTACTCCATTGTAGATTAGCATCATCAACTTAGTGAGTTGCCAGAGCAAGTTAAGAGACTTGTTTAGAGTCACACAGCTAGTATACATCTGAGGCAGGACTTGAACTCAGTTCTCTGGCTTCAAAAGTAGCTTTCTGCTCAAAACTAGATGCCTCTTGGGAGGGGAGATCATAAAAGGCTTCATGTAAAAGGGAGATGCTTGAACTGTCTTAAAGGGAGTGCTTTGAAATTTGAAACTTCCGTTACTCAAGTAAAACAATTGATTGGGATGCTTCTTTTTCAGCAATAATAATAATATATAATGTTATATATGATATTGCATAATATTATACATATAATAAGAACTAACCAATGAATACAAGGTTTGATGGAGTTGATTAAAAGCACCAGGGAGCACTCAGACTGATTTTTATTGCTCACCCCCAGCCTCCGCCCCTTTGCCTGAAAAATCTGCCAAGTGTAAATAACAGGGAGATTTTGCCATTCCCGATGAACTTGTTTTGTGAAGTCAGAGGATTCCTCTCCAAGGCAGAGAGAACGGTTGACACTTCCGTATGTGCTTCGACTGTGAATCTCTCAGCAATATTTTAATCAAGTATGAATGAATTTTTGCTAGGGTTGGGGGGGAGTGGCTGAGATGGGGGAGAATCAACACTCTCACCCAGATACAGGACTGAGATTTCCTCCAAGTTAGATTCCAAGACAGGAAAACTAATTCCACCCCCTCCCCCACATTTCTCTTCCCCATCTCTCCCTTCAATTCCTGCCTGAACTGTGGCTGAGCCTTCTACCAGGTCAGAATCATTGAACTAACAGACAGGAGGTAAAATAGAGTGAAGATAATGGCATCTATTTCTCAGGATCTTTATGGAGATCCAATAAAATCACCAGCAGATAATGTGAGACGTATTTAGTATCCATGGGTCACATGGATAACAAGCATCCATAGGTCCCGTGGATAATAGCATCCTTTGCTTTGAGGACCTTAGGCTAGAGTGCCGATGGGACAACCACCAGAGGGCAGGCTTCTTTCATTTTCCATCCCACCTAGCCAAGCTTGGCTGGAGATGGGATTTTGCCCTCAGGGTGGGGTGGCCACCTCTCCATCAATAAACCAGAACCTGGGCTGAGTCCTTGGGCTTGGTTTGCAGCACAGGACAAATGTCCCATTTCCCACTTGTGCTACAATTATATTAAGTGGCTGATGACTTTCCTGGGATGGTAGCCCCTTGAGCAAATGGATGTCCACTCACCATTGAGGAATTCATCCATTAAGCACTTATTAGGCTCCTATTGTATGTCAAGCACTGTGGTATATGTTGGAGATACAAAAAAATGATATAATCTTTGCCCTCAGGAAACATTCCAATAGGGAGAAATGTATTTAGTACAGTAAATTTAAAAATGATATTTTAAAATTGATTATGGGCAGATGATGAATTGACGCTAAAGAAAAGCAGAGATTTGGGGGGGCTGGGTGGAGGAGGAAGTGCATTCTAGACTTGGGGCGGGGGGAGTCCCTGCAGGCTCAGAAATAGATATAGGATGCTACATAAGGGGAGCAGAAAATAAGCTAGTTTGAGTGGGATGAAGGATAATGGAGGGTGAAGAAAGGGCAGTAAGCAAGGAAGGGAGGCTGGGGCACCTGGATGGGAGATTTCTTTCATTTCGGAGGGTCATGTTATAACTGTGCCCTGCTGTAAGAAAACCAAATATAGAAAACTGGATTTTGAAAGCAGCAGATAAATGAGAGGGAGAGAATTTCTTTTGAAGGGATGACAGTAACAAAGCTGATTCCCCAAAGTAGACTCATGAATGTGAAGAGATTTAGAGCCTGGGAAGATGTTACCCCTCATTTTATAGATGAGGGAAGAGGAGCCCCAGAGATTGAAGTGGCTTACTCTAATCATTTAACCTGCTCACCTAAATAGTAAGTGGACAAGCCCAAGCATGAGATCTGGTCCTCTGGCTCCAAAGTCACCCCAATTTCCAAAGTCCCCGGACTGGGGGTTTGCCGGTTTTTTTTTGTTTTTTGTTTTTTTTTTGCTTTTTGCTGAGGCAATTGGGGTTAAGTGACTTGCCCAGGGTCACACAGCTAGGGAATGTTAAGTGTCTGAGATCAGATTTGAACTCAGGTCCTCCTGACTTCAGGGCTGGTGCTCTAACCACTGTGACACCTAGCTGCCCCGGTTTGCCGGTTTTGAGAGCAGACTAGATCACGTCTGGAAAACTGCATAGTGAGTTTGATGACTCTAAGTACCAATCTTTTTCACATTCACATTTCCTGGGGATGATGTATCATTCTGGGTTGTGGAAATACATGGTCTCCAAGGAATTAAAATTACTTGGAAGCCAATAGGATTCCATAGGCTGAAACATATTACCACAGAAGATTGAGTGGGAAAAGCAGTAGAAAGGAAGCCAATGATATGTACAATTATCAAAGAAGGCAGGATTGTTCTAAAGCAATAGCTCAGGATGAGTTAGGGGCACTCCATTGCTTTTGACACAGTTTTAAATGAGCTAGAGAAAAGTCAACAGCACATTGGGTGGAATCCTTTTGGATGACTTACAGGAAGAGATGGATCCCTAGGAAGAGAAGGCATGGATGGACTGTGTATAAAGACAACTAGGGTTCAATAGATAGAGCACTGAGACTAGTTCAAATCCACCTTCAGATACATAATACCTGTGTGATCCTGGGCAAGTCACTTAACCCAGTTTACCTCTGTTTCCTCATTTGTAAAATGGGGATAATAATAGCACCTACCTCCCAGGGTAATTAGTAAGACAAAATGAAACAATATTTTTAAAATATTTTATTTTTTCCTGGTTATACATGTATATTTATTTTTAGAAGTACACACTTTTTAAACAATCATATTGAGAGAGAAAAATCATAACAAAAGATAAAAACCACAAGAGAAAAATAACAGAAGAAAAAGAGGGGAAAAAGTGAATCTATCATGTATTGATTCACATTTAGAAAATGAGACAATACTTGTAAAGTATTTCACAAACCTTACAGATGTATAAAATGTCAGCTATTATTATATTATTATAGATTATAAATCTATATCATTAGAAGGAAGGCTCTTTTCAGTGAGAACAGAAATCCATCAAAGTATCAAAGTAAATACTTATTCAGAGATGGTATTTTTTGCCCTCCAGATTCTTAATCTTGAAAATCTAATGAGATGATGTATGTGAAATACTTAAAAACTATCCGTGAGGGATTTTCATTATTAGTTCAGGGACAGAGGCTACATCTTCTATTAAAAAATTATTGTAAGTCTTCTGAAGCATTTGTTATGGGAGTTAGTCCAGAGTGGCAGAGGAGAAAGAGTGTGAGACTGCATCTGTATAAGCCTGGATTCAAATACTTTCTCTGTCACTTATAAGCTCTGTGACCACATGCAAGGGGACTGACCCCCCAGAGTCTCTGTTTACTTATCTGTAAAATAAGGGGATCTCTTTTAGCTTAAACAGTCTATGGTTCCATAAGAACCTTAGTTATGCTACTTATTATCTGTTTTTACGGTCTTAGGCATATCACTTTATTTCCTCAGGATTCAGTTTCCACATCTGTAAAATGGAGGAGTTGACTAAATGACTCACATCTGTTCTTTTCCAGCTATGACATTGTATGATTCTGTGATTTTTGACTTGGGTCTCAATACATTTTTCTTATTAATTGGACTAGACAATAATGTTAATTATAATGCCTGGAATTTGCATGGTACTTTAAGGTTTCTTAATCAATCAATAAGCAAGTATTTATTACATGCCTATGCACCAAGATACAAAAACAAAATTAAACAATGGAAGCCACCAGAGAATTTATATTTTATCAAAATGCTTTATGGACACTCTTTCCTTTGATCCTTTCAACAATTCTGTGAGAGAGGTGCTATTGTTGCTCCCATTTTGCAGGAGAGGAAACAGAGGTGACTTGGTCAGGATCACAGAGATAGGAAGCCAGGTGTACCTGACAGCAAAGCCAGTAGTCTAACCACATGCAAGTACTGCAGTTACAGTCGCTTCTCATGATGTTCCATTTTATTCAGTTCGACTTGATTCTGTTTCGTTTCTTCTCTGGATTTCAGCACCTCCCTGATCATGGTCTCTTTACCCTGGGGATGTTTGTGCTCTGTGGTTCTTTAAGCTCCTGGCCTGGGTCACCATTATGTAATAGGGCCCTGGTCATGAGCTTTTCACAACTGGCTCTACTCCTCCCTTTCTCAGTAACCTCCTTTCCCCTTCCAGCTCCCTTCTATGTCTCAACTCATTAGAATGTAAGCTATTTGAAGGCAGAAAGGCAGTGGGGCAAATCATTTGGTTTCTGTCAGCCTTAGATTTCTCAGCTGTAAAAATGGGGATAATATTAGCAACCTACCTTCCAAGGTTATGGTAAGGCTGAAATGAGATAATATTTGGAAGAACTTTGAAGTGCTTTCTCCTTCCTTCTCTCCTTCTTTCCTTCTTTCTTTCTTTCTTTCCTTCCTTCTTCCTCTTCCTTCTCTTCATCTTCCTCCTCTTCTTTTTTTTCTTCCTCTTCTTCTTCTCATTCTTCTTCCTTCTCCTCCTTCTTCCCCTCTTCTTTTTTTCCTCCTCCTCTACTTCTTCTCCTCCTCCTTCCTTCTTGCTCTAGTTCTTCTTCTTGCTTTTCTTCCTTCTTCTTGTTCTTCCTTCTCGCTCTTGTTCTTCATTTTTTCTTTCTTCTTCTTGTTCTTCCTTCTTGTTCTTTTTCCTCTTCCTTCTCATCCTTGTTCTTTTCCTCTTTCTCCTTTTCCTCCTCTGAAATGAGATAATACTTGGAAGGGTTTTGCAACCCTTAAAGGATATAGTAGTGCTTCTTCTTCCTTCTACTTCTCATTCTCTCCTTCCTCCTCTTCCTCTCCCTCCTCCTCATCTTTCTTCTTCTCTAAATTGAGACAATATTTATAAAGATTTTGCAAACCCACAATGTTTGTTGTTGTTATTATTCCAGTGTTGCTATGAGGTTGAAATGAGATCAGTGCTTTACCAACTTGAAAACACTGGGGAAATGTGAGCTTAGCACGATCCATTTTCTTTAGGATCTTCTTAATAAGGTCTCCTGTATTTAGGAATCCAAACGGGATGATGGTTTGTGTTTTGAGGTAAGGTGGGTGGAATTTTGGTCTTTTTTGGATTACACAAGTAATGAACATAAAATTACTTTTTAAAAACACAACTATTAGCTATCCATGGACAAAGGTCATTCACTCGGAGACCTGTTGTGAAATAAAATGAGTTTGAATCCAAGCTTACTGGCTGCCAAGGCTTTATTTCCCTGCTGAATTCTCAGTCTGGGCTGGTTTTATTCACACTCATTGCAAGAGAACAGAAGCAACAAGGTGTTTGTGGGACAGATCTCTCACTTTCTGCTCAGGGGATCTTGGAGGAAAACAGTGTCTGTTTGTGTCTGAGGAAGAAAGGCCCTCACTCACAGAGAATTCATTTAAATATGATTTTTTTTTGTCTCTATGCTTCTTAGGAGGCAGGAGATCTCCCTTTCCACTGCAGATCCACAAAAATGAAATACATTTGTCTGGAAGGGTTCTCTGGAGGCACTGAAAGGTCAAGAGATCTACTTAGAGTCACTCTGAGTGACTCTGAGTCAGGTCCTGCCTCCTGGACTAAAGGCAGGACCCCATCATCTTTACTTTGCAGCTGGTTCTCTACTGGACTACTCTGTCTCCACATTTATTTAATCCACAAGAATTATTGAGTACTGTTATGTGCCAGGTACTATGCTAATAAAAATAACCAGTCTTTTCCTTCAAGGAGCTTATATTCTTCTTTTTTTGTCTAGATCTGTGATTTCATTAGGGCAGATTGCTCTTCCCATCAAAGCAGGTTGAAAATCATTCCAAGAGTCTTTTTTATTTTTATTTTTTTGAGACAATCAGGTTTAAGTGATTTGACTAGGGTCACACAGTTAGTGTCTGAGGCAAAGTTAGGGTCCACAGCACCAAGAGGTTAAAGAACTTGTCTAAAGCTACACAGGATATAGGATTAGAGGGAGAATTTGAATTCAGCTCTTCCCATCTGAAAAGCCAGTTTACTCTCCCCTGTGCCACAAAAACTCTTCTTCTGATTAGGAATAATGGATCCCTTGAAGTAAACAAATTATTCGAATCTGAACTGAATATTTCCATTGGGTTGGAACCAATGATAATGTTGTACATATAATTTGAATAATATAAATTTGGGTAAGGTAACTTTTTTGCTATAGAAATCTGGCTATAGTAGTGGAGTATTTGCCACAAAAGAAAATAAACTTAGTTTGGGTGATGTGTTTAAAGTGTCCACACTGGCTTGTCTTGATTATTTCTTTACTTTCTCAGGATTCACAAGTTAACCTTTTAACAATTCATGCTAGAATTTTTTTTTAAACTGGGAGTCATAGAATTTGAAGCTGGAAGGGATCTTGAATATTGCTTATTCCAGTCAATTTTACAGATGTGAAAACTGAGGTCCATAGAGATAAAGGTTGCTCAGAGTCATGAAGTCAGCAGATGGGGGATGTAGGTGCTGAACTGATCTTTAGACACTAAGCCTGGCAGTCTCCCCATCCAATTCACTGGCCTGTATTGAGGCATTTAGAACTAGATAATTATTAAAGGCAGAATTGGTGAATCTCATCCTATCGTCTCCAGGATCAAATATAAAATTCTCAATTTGGTGTTCAAAGCTCCCCCAAAACTTTCCAGTCCTAAAGCTATATTATAAAGTGGTCATCATCAAAACTATTTGATATTGGCTAAGAAATAGAAATAGATCAGTGCAATAGGTTAGGTTCAAAAGACACAATAGTCAATGATGATAGTAATCTAGTGTTTGATAAACCCAAAGACTCCAGCTTCTGAGATAAGAACTCACTACTTGACAAAAATTTCTGGGAAAATTGGAAAATAGCATGGCAGAAACTAGGCATTGACTAACTCCTAACACCCTATACCCAGATAAGGTCAAAATGATCTCATGATTTAGAAATAAAGGGTGATAGTATAGGTAAATTAGGAGAACAAGGGAGAGTCTACCTTTCAGATCTGTGGAGAAGGAAGAAATTTATGGCCAAAAAGACCTAGAGAACATTATGAAATGTAAAATGGATAATTTTGATTATTTTAAATTAGAAAGTTTTTGTACAAACAAAACCAATGCAGCCAAGATTAGAAGGGAAAGAGAAACAGGGAAAAAATTTAAAATCCAACGATTCTGATAAAAATATATATAGAATTCACTCATATTTACAAGAACAGAAGCCATTCTCCAACTGATAAATCAATAAAGTATATAAACAATTTTCAGATGATGAAATTAAAACCATTTGCAGTCATATATAAAAATGTTCTAAATCACTATTAGAGAAATTCAAATTAAGACAATTCTGAGGTACCTTTTCATCCCTCTCAGATTGGCTAAGATGACAGGAAAAGATAATGATAAATGTAGGAGATAATGTGGGAAAACTGGGACATTAATACATAATTGTATATACAATAATTGTTGGTGGAGTTGTGAATTGATCCAACCATTCTGAGAGCATTTGGAACTATGCTCAAGGGCTATCAAATTATGCACTTATTCTTTGATCCAGCAATTCTCTACTGGGCTTATATCCCAGAGAGATCCTAAAAAGGGAAAAAAGGACCCACATGTGCAAGAATATTTGTGGCAGCCCTTTTTGTAGTGGCTAGAAACTGGAAACTGAATGGATGCTCATCAGTTGGGGAATAGCTGAATAAATTATGGTATATGAATGATATGGAATATTATTGTTCTGTAAGAAATGACCAGCAGGATGATTTCAGAGAGGCCTGGAGAGACTTGCATGAACTGATGCTGAGCGAAATGAGCAGAACCAGGAGATCATTATACACAGCAACAACAATACTATATGATGATCAATTTTGATGGACGTGGCTCTCTTCAACAATGAGGTGATGGAACCAATAGACATGTGATGGAGAGAGCCATCTGTACCCAGAGAGAGGACAGTGGGGGCTGAGTGTGGATTACAACACTGCTTTTCACTTTTGTCGTTGCTGTTTGCTTGCTTGTTTTTTTCTTCCTCACTCCCCCCTTGTTGATCCGATTTTTCTTGTGCAGCATGATAAATGTGGAAAGATGTACAATAGATGTGCATATGTTTAACATATATTGGATTATTTGGGGGAGGGGGAAGGGAGGGAGAAAACTTTGGAACACAAGGTTTTGCAAGGATGAATGTTGAAAAACTATCTTTGCATGTATTTTGAAAAATAAAAAGCTTTTATTTAAAAAAAACCCTGCTTGGTCCCAGTCTTTTTCCACCTTCCAGGTGCCCTCTTTCCTCCCAGCCCTGTGGCCCTGGGACACTGGCCTCTTGGCTTGTTCTTAGATAAGACTCTCAGACTCTTAGTTCTGTGCCAGGGATTCCGTCCTTCATTTCTACCTCTTGGATTCCCTGGTTTCCTCCGAGTCCCAGATAGAATCCTATCTTTTACAAGAAATGTTCCCAAACCTTCTTAATTCTAGTCTTTCCTTCTATTAATTATTCCCTATTTATCCCACATATAACTTGAAAGCATACAAGTTGTTTGTGTGTTTTCTCTCCCAGAAAAGTGTGATCTTTGAGTTTTTCTTTGTGTCCCTGGCATTTATCACAGTGCCTGGCACATAGCTGGGTGACCTGTATAATCCTATTTGTCCCAGTTTCCTCCTCTGTAAAATGAGCTGGAGAAAAACATGGCTAACTACTCCATTATTGACCCAAATGAGGTCACAAAGAGTCTATTGAAATAACTGAACAACAATAAAGTCACTGAATGCTTTTGCACTCTAAGATTTGCACCCAGAGCTCTAGCTGCTTCCTAGGGCTAAGAGATGGTATGGTTCAGTTTCTTTTTTTGCTTTATTCGGTGTACAATAAACTGTAATAATAATTGTTATTTCTAACTTTATAAATATATTGGGAAGTGTCCTGAAAGAGTTGAATCCAGTAGTGGAAGCCATAGTTATTTCACTTCTTCATGATCCCTCTTGGGGAGATACTAAAGTAGCTTGCCATTTCCTTCTCCAGAACATTTTACAGATGAGGGAACCGAGGAAAACAGGATCACACAGCTCATAAGTGTCTCTGAGACCAGATTTGAACTCATATAGATGAATCTTCTTGACTTCAGGTCTGACACTCCGTTCACGTGCTTATAAAATAGTTTTAGATAATAGATTTCATATTTTTAAATTTTCTGCAAGATTTTATTTCTTAGATTAAATTAAGATTCAGCAAGTGATAAAGTTAATTAGAGATGCTTTAAGAATGCTACTGCAGCATTGTGGGCTTGTGTTAAGGGGAGCAGTTAATGTGCTTGTAGTCTGAGCATCCTGTGGTAGATCATGAAGACCCTGAAAATACCATGTCAGAGAGAAAACCTGACAAGATCTGGGCTGGTGGCTGGGTTTATATCCTAAAGAGATCATTAAAAGGGAAAAGGACCCACATGTACAGAAATGTTTGTGGCAGCCTTTTTTGTAGTGGTTAGAAACTGGAAACTGAATGGATGCCCATCACTTGGAAAATGGATAAGTTATAGTCTATGAATGGTATGGAATATTATTGTTCTGTAAGAAACAATCAAGAGAATGATTTTAGAAAGGCCTGAAGAGACTTATGTGAACTGATGCTGAGTGAAACGAGCAGAAGCAGGAGATCATTGTACACGGCAACAACAAGACTATATGAGCTTCACCAGGTGGACAATTCAAGTATCAAATTCCACCAATTCAGTTCCCTTGCTGGATAACTAACATGGAGACACACCGGCTTTCCATAAGCTTAAGGAAAACAGTTCTGGAACGTACAAAGGACCTGATATTGGTATGGATGGATCCAGTGGTTACTGGGACTTCTTCCGATGCTGAACTTTTGGGTTCACAGAACTTAGAGCTAGGAAGGACCTTAGAAATCATTTAGACTTTGTGTATTCATTGTGGAATTGGTATTGTTGTGGAGTTAAGAACAATGACAATTCCACAATAAATACATAGAGAAAATAGCAAAGAAATCTATTCATTCTAGTCAATAGTAAAACAGAAATCAGAGAAAGCATATACATATACAGATACATGCATGCATACTTGCATATACACATGTTTATATGCATTTATATATGTGCATATATGTATATGTATATACCCCCCATATCTATATCTCTATCTATATATCTATGACAAACAAACCAGACAATACAAATTGGAGGAACTCTCTCATTGGGAACAAGGTAATAGTTCACCTAAGAGAGAGAATCCCAGATATCGCCCAAATAGAAATTCCCTGAAGTCTAGTATGCAACAAGCTGTGCAGAGAAACATGATAAAAGTTCTCCATTTTGGTTTCTTCCCAGAGTCTTTTTCTGCCTTCCTTGACGCGACGAGACATTGACATTGTGACTCTTCTCCCTTAGAGCTGGAAGACGGAAGATTCCCCCCAAAGATTGTAGAGATGGGGTCTTTCTTCTCTCCCTTTCTTGATAACCCCAAACCTTGCGCAGGCAGGGGCACTGATTGCCACTAAGGAGGAGAGAGCTCCATACCAATGGACTTTGGGGCTTGGGTGACATGTGCATTTAAAAATATTCTTCTGGGAAGGGGTTCACAAGACTACTCAAGAGAGCCATGAGATGGAAAAGATTAACAACTCATTCTCCATCAACTCATATCACCAAGGAAGAAATTGAATTTGAGGAAGATTTCCCAGAGGTGGCAATGGCCAGGATTCCCAAGCTGAGCCAATCTCCATTTCCATAGCATGGATTCCCTCAAATGTGTCACCCAGCTTGCTGTCAAACACTTTCAGTGCATTATCAGGCCCACAAACCAGGGCCAGACTTTTTTTTTGTTTGTTTTTGGATGAACATTTTGCCTGTGACTAAAATAGACTCTTTCAGAGGGATGGGAAATTGGATGATGAGGTTTCACAGTGTTGTCCCCCCCACTGACACGGCTGTAGTCTTCTCGGCAGCTACCTGCTGATCAACGGTGGCTTTGGAGTTCTTGGTGGCTCATTCAACAAAGCAATTACACGTATTTTCCTGCAGAATCAGCCACCCCCTCAGCCTTTCTATTTCTTGTGCTGGATGCAGGAGACTTGGAAAGCACTTTTCAGATTATTGGGTTTTAGAATAGGAGTTTCAGTGAAAGAAGAAAAGGGAAGCAATCGTGCTGAGCCACCAGCAATGTTCCTTCTCCTGCCCAAGCAGGGAAAAATCCAGCCTAGGAAAAACCGTGAGGGAGGCACAAGTATCGTAGGGCCCGGTGCAAAGGACCCAGGAACCAGGAGCCATTATTTCTGAGGCAAGTGGTGGAGGAGAAAGCTAGCTGTATTGGAATAAGGATCAGACGACCTGAGTTCTTTGCTGTATATCATTCACCCTTATTGGAAGCTGGAAACCCAGAAAAGGAGCTTTCCATAAGCTGCAGGAAAACAGTTCTGGAATCGCCTCCGGATGCAAAAACGGAATCTGGAATCTGGGGAGAGTTTAAAAGGTGACATGCAGGCAGGTAGTCTGCTCCGGCAGTGCGAGGCTAGGGGTATGACTCCAGTGGGCCTCAGTCCCTTGGGTGGGCCTTCCTCCCTTAGGTGGGCCTCAGTTCCTCAGATGGGTTTTCCTCCCTCAGGTGGCCTTCAGGTGTGCCTTCCTCCCTCAGATGGACCTTCCTCCCTTAGATGGGCCTTCCTCCCTTAGATGGGCCTTCCTCCCTTGGGTGGGTCTTCCTCCCTTAGATAGGCCTTCCTTCCTCCCTTGGGGGCCTTCCTCCCTCTGGTGGGCCTTCCTCCCCTCAGATGGGCCTTCCTCCCCTCAGATGGGCCTTCCTTCCCTCAGATGGACCTTCCTTCCTTAGATGGGCCTTCCTCCCTTGGGTGGGCTTCCTCCATTAGATGGGCCTCCCTCCCTCCGGTGAGCCTCAGTTCCTCAGATGGGCTTTCCTCCCCTTGGGTGGGCCTTCTTCCCCTTGGATGGGCCTTCCTCCTTTGGGTAGATCTTCCTCCCTTGGGTGGGACTTCCTCCCCTTGGGTGGGCCTTCCTCCCCTTGGATGGGCCTTCCTCCCTCAGGTGGGCCTTAGTTCCTCAGATGTGCTTTCCTCCCTCAGGTGGCCTTCAGGTAGGCCTTCTTCCCCTTGGATGGGCCTTCCTCTCTTGGGTGGGACTTCCTCCCTCCAGTGGACCTTCCTTGGCTGAAGGAGTCACAGCACTGCTTCCTGTCCCAGGTTCAGAGGTCACATTAGGAACGGTCACTTAGATAGTGATTTAAGTTTCAAAGTGCTTGACCTATCTCCCTGAGGCCTCATGTAAGCTTGTAAGGGACGGACTATGGGCTTTTTGTTTTTCAGACTTGTGGTTTCTTTGGGATAGGGAATCCCAGGTGAGCAAAATCTCTACCAAAGCAAATAATGCAGCTGCCCTTCAAGTTAAAGTCTCAGCTGAAATGTTGAGTGGCTGGCCCAGGGCCACATGGACAGAAGGACCTGATCCTGAGCTTAGCTTGTTAGCCACTGCCCCTTTCTCCCTCTCTGTAATATTATGGTGATTATCCTTCCCCCTTTACAGACGAGGAAACTGAGCTAATTGGCTTGACCATGGCCATGTGGGCAGGAAGACATGTTAAAATCCCACTTCCGATGTAGCTTGCCTTTGTAATTCTGGGCAAGTCTGGGCCCTTTCTGGGCCCTGGGTAACTCCAGATTCAGAAAAGGCACCAAGCCACATTGGCGGAGAGTTTCCTCCTCTGGGAGGAGCTTATGTCAAGGAAATCCCAACTTCATGCTTCATCCCTTCTCTGGTGTCCTTCCTGGTCAGATATGTCCATTCCCCTTGAGAAGACTTTTCCTTCTTCTTCTTTCCACCCCCTCCCTGCCCTCAGCCAGATGCTGCAGTGGTCATTGCTGTGAGACGCCATTCTGGAGAAGCATCCCCCGGCCCCGTTCCTCATCACAGCCAGCAGCCAGAGCTTGATGACCGCTGGTGGGAGCCAGGCAGGGGGGCTGGGAAGGGGCAACTTTCCCATCTGCTGCTGGCTTGGACCTCCAAGATGGCGGCTCCTTGGTGCATCTGCCACCCATGAGGCCTGTGTGCCAACCTGCCGGGGGGCAGAGTGCCATTCTACTTCCAAGGAGCCGATCGTGGCCCTGGGCCCGAGAGCCTTTGAATGGCTGCCCCCCTCCGTGGTCCTGAGAAGTCAGGTTGGAGCTGGATCTGCTGCTGCAGGGGCTGGAGCCATAGTGACCAAAACCCAGGAGAGAAAGCCCTTCCATGCAATCCTTGGTCTGGGAAATGATTCCACACCAGACACTGACACCCCGACATCCAGGGAATCATATAAGGAAGAGGCGAACCTTAAAGCTGGACTCTCTCTGTCTCTCTCCCTCCCTCTCTGTCTCTGTCTCCTCTCTTCTCTCTCCTCCCCTTCCCTCCCCTCCTTTTCCCCTCCTTTCTCTTCTCTTCTCTTCTCTTCTCTTCTCTTCTCTTCTCTTCTCTTCTCTTCTCTTCTCTTCTCTTCTCTTCTCTTCTC